>JAHDVE020010773.1:0-166106 GCA_022606495.2 Halesus radiatus | reverse complement strand
TGGGTTGATTTCTTGCAATATTTATATTAATTTTAATATTTTAGGGTAGGCAGTGCTTTTGTGTCTATATGGACGGCACGCCTCTGCGTACATGTCATTTTTACTCCTGCAACCAATCGCTGGTTAACGTCCGAAACTGTTCCCTAAAGGTGGTGAGGACCCTTCAGGGATTGTCGTGCGGATGATGTGTGATGTTTGTAATATGAACTCGTATGTTTTTTTTATTGTTTTTTTTTGTGTACGTAATAGCTATATTTAAAGTAATCACATCAACTTTTAAAGCATTTTAAGACAATCCTTGAAATTTATGACAGATTCTTAATTCAAGAAATTTAACAGTAATAAAAGTGTTGTTACTTCGGCCTTAAAATTAATGGCGCTCGCACATCTCCGCGTTTATTCGTAAAAAATAAACAAATCAACTTAAATTGGGTTCGCCTGTACTTCATTAGATTGCCGCACCAAAAAGTCACGTATAAAATGGGCCGAGTGTTTTTTTCCGCCCAGGAACCATGTCCCTACTAACGGGCTGAAGGTCTGACTCTGCCTCGAGCTATATATTATACACGTACATATCTTGTTCTTATACCTACTATCTCCTCCAATGCACCTACCTTGTATCTCCGCCAGGGGCGCAACATCTGCACGGGCGATGTGTGCGGCGCACACAGGCGGTCGATCTTAGGGGCGGCCGCGTACCGCTCATCAATTTGACTATGTTCATCTATATAATTTTGTAGTGCAATAATTAGACTATTCCATTCAATCAGGTTCGACGGGTAAGAGCCGTTATACAGCTTTTAGGAGATATCAACCGTCTAATGTAGTTCTATAATAGATATCAATATCATACTTTATTGAATTAAAACGTTAAATTTGTATATTATTTTTAAAACACAACATAAGTTCGAATGCTTAAATTTAATAATTAATTTAATTTAATTTATGGTGATTTATTAAACACCTACACGTCATAATGTCTCCGCTCAATAACGAAGTAAGAATTTGATATGCCTAATCGCTTTTAATCAGTTTGATTAGGTCTTTTCGTACGAAACCTTATGCTGAAATTCAATATTTATCGACGACAATTGAATGCCCCTCGGGAAAAAAAACATTGTATGTTAACTAACTAACTACTAACCATAACGCCGTTTCCCGGGAGAGGTAGACAGAGAGAATAGACCGCCACACAACTCTGTCTGGCACACACTCCTTGCTTCATTCACATTCATGCATCGTCTCCTACACACTCTTCTGTTATTGAACCTGTTTTATGTTCCATTAACGAACCATTGTCTAATGACACAAAATACGCAACATGAAGAGCTACAGAAAAAATAACAGCACATACATAATCCGTGAATGAAGCAATGACAAAAATATGCATTTGAGAGAACATTAAAGTCGAAGCATCAAGCTTTTGGTAGACCCTACCAGACAGACTATCCCCAAAAGTTATTAGTTTTGAATGAAAGAACAATGTTCGTATCTTATCAAACAGTTATATAGTGGAGTTTTGTGTTATTTCACTTTAAGTGCGCTTTGATATAATAAACTTTTTTTCAATTTTCTGTTTTGGAATTATTATTTTTGTTGTCATAAATACATTTCTAACGTATCTGTGATGTGCTGCAGTCCATGCGTACATATTTTTTCTGTCTCCATTTAGAGATTTTTATCAAATCGAAATAGAGGTTTGGAATTTTTGGTTTTCGCACATGAGCGGCGGCATTACCTCGGCGGGCCTGTTCCTCGCGATACGAGATTCTGAGAGAGTTCCCATCTGACGTGATCTCGATTTGTCAGTCACAAGTTGACAAATGTTCCGCCTACCATCACCGTGAGTGGATGTAATATGCCTCTACAAGACTGACAATGGTAGGCAGTATACGTTATACAGTGTACACTGTACAGTGTAATGGGGGATGTTTTATTTTTATTTTCGAAGGGAAAGATACACTTATTATTATTATCAGTGGCGGATCGTGACTTTTGAGTGAGCTAGAGTGCTAAGATTGAAAAATACGACGTTATTGATGTTGTTGAAGTCGAAAATGATTTTTATATTTTTTTCAAAATTTCAATTTTATATGTTAAACTACTACATGCTTCGGCTATGCATGTTTGACATAGTAACTGTAAAATCGCAGTGCGAACAAACACATTTTTATTTTACGTAGCATTACTTACATTGCGGATCTTCGTAAGGCAGATAAAATTAAGGACGAGCGACCAAAAAGACGCTAAACGTCACTTTGCAGGTTACTAATGCATGTTATACTACACATAATTTAGTTGTAAATGGTGTACCGACAGAAAATGTCTAAGGTTTCCTTCGATGACGAAAATACTCGAAATATAATCACTGTAAACTGAAACATAATGAACTATAATTTAATTCTATGAAATACATTCCAAAATGTCTGAAAATGTGTGCATTTTGAAAACCAGGGAAGCTTACAGTCTTAAGAACTTTTGTCATTGTAAACATTGTACGTTTTCCTAACTACCCTTCTAGTAATGATACACATATGAAACTTATTTCCACTTTTATTTTATTTCCCCGTGACCGGTTTCAGCTTGTTAAAGCCATCTTCAGACTGGTAAAAGTTAATCTTAAACTACGGTTTATATACACAACATGAGGGGGAGGAGGGGTGGGGAGAGACTACAAGGGATATAGTCTATTACATGGGTTTTCTTTATATTTGTCATTAAGTCGTCTTTGACTGCCGACTTTCTAATTATGGAAGTGGAAATAAGTTTCATATGTGTGTTATTATATCATTATAATGGAATTCCACCATGTATTATCAGTTTCAAAAATAGAAATACCCTTCTAGTATTTATACTCGAAGATACATCGTTCGCAGTATTTCTTGCGTTAGCAAACTATAGAGTGCGTATTTTTTAGTGTCCCTTTAAATATTTGATGCTTTCTTCGGAAATGTGATTATTTTTATTTATATGTATGCATTAAAACAGTCCATTCCTGAAATCCCAGAGTATCCTGGCGTCTTTTTCTATCTAATTGTAGATACTTTCAGTATGTCCTTGGCATTGGCGTGTATTGTTCTATGACTAAAGGTAGGCTGTGAGTAGTTTTTGACCGCTATTTGAACTGCCACAATTTTTCAAAATTTAGATCAAAATATTTAATTTACATGACAATGTATGCGTGATTGAAACCCTGCGGCGCATCATGTAGTAGTAGGAAATATTCAGAAAACATTATCAATTGATGAAACTATAGGAAAAGATTTGTAGATTCATTTTTTCCTCCACAAGAAGACTGCACCTCAAAAAAACATTTTTTTCATTCTAGCCTTTAACTTTGCTTGAAACTTTAGTCGTGTCAGTGGCTAGATCTTAAGGGGATCTCAGACGGCTGCGCGGCCTGTTTCATGCAAAACTGAATTTTAGATTTGAGGTCAAAATTCTCTTCCAAACCAAATGATTTTTTATAATCAAAAGGTATAGCAAATATCTAGTACGGGTTAGAAGTATTTTATTTATTTATGTTTTAAATTAGAAATATAGGCCATTAAAGAAATAAAATTTTCACGATTTTAGGCACAACTTTGGCAATTATATGGGGGTTAATGGTGATCATTTTTTTTTTAAATTACCCCTTCTACTATGAAAATATAATGAAATTTAAAAAAATAAAAAGTTTTGAAGTCGGCATTATGATGGACTTAAATTTAAATTTAAAATGACTTATTTGCATTGGAACACAAATTTGCCGTACATAATTTAAAACATCGACTCGAAAAAAATGTTGTTTTAAAGATGTAAAAATAAAAAAATAAAATTTTATATAATCATGTTTAGATAGCAAATATTACAAATTAAACAAAACTACCGTTAAACCGCAAATAATTTCCGAAGTTGCCTCGAAAATCATGAAAATTGATTTCTTTAACGGCCTATATTTCATAATTTCACACATAAAAAAATAAAATACTTCTCATCCGTACTAGATATTTACTATACCTTTAATTTAAAAAAAAGATCATTCGGTTTGGGTGGGTATTTTGGCCTCAAACCCAAAATTAAGTTCCGTATGAAACAGGCCGCTAAACCCTTTCTCTTAAGAGAGGGACGTTGGAGAGTTATTATTTATTAATTAAAAAAAAATTATAGTATTATTACCCAATACGAAAAACATAATGTTTTTAAATAGAAAAATATTTGTTAAATATTTTATAAATTTACATAGGCTTATTAGCATTTATCAAAATCTAATCAGAAATATTACTTTTTTCTGATCGTTTCATTGTATGTTTTACAATGTTTTTTTTTTGTTGTAATGCGGATTACAAAATTTTGGTTACGTTTATTTACAAAAACGCAACGGCAAATTATTAAACATACTTTTCTCCACTTTAAAAATCATATTCGTATTTTAAATACAATATTTTGTAAAACATACGATGGAACGGTCAGAAAAAAATAATATTTCTGATTGGATTTTGATAAATGCTAAGCATTTGTAAATTTATAAAATATTTAATAAACATTTGTCTATTTAAAAACATTATGTTTATCGTATTGCGTAATAATACTATCATTATTTTGAATTAATAAATAATAACTCTCAGACGTCCCTCCCCCCGTTAAGAACCAGGCATTTCCTAACCTTCCTCTGCTCTTTTAGTCATCGTCCCTCTTCCTTCAGCTTGCCCCAGGTGTCTCTCACTGGCTACGGGCAAATTAGGACTCTTGTGTGGTAATCGCTTTAAAAATTAACGTTTCGTGAAAAAAAACTTATTTTATCTCTTTTTGTCGCTTTCATCTTCGCATACCTAAATAATAATTCTCGCTTTTTCGCTCATCCCCTTTCATTCTTTTGCACAAAAAATACACTTATTTCGTGACTGAAATAAGCAATGTTGAATTTGGAAACGTTATCAAAAACATAGCGCGTATGTTTTTCAATGTGTGTTTTTTCTTTGTGGTTAGTGCGGTAAACCCTTTCCACTGTTTTATACGACTGTAACAAAATATACTCGCAAATGTTATCCCCCGAGTGGCGGCACACATTTTCAATTCGCTCCGTAAAGTTGATAGATTTCTACTTGGGAATGTTTTCTGTTTGGGCAATGCTATACACTCTACACACAAAGACATTACTCACTCCACGGAGATATGTTTGTCCAGACATTCCATATACTGCACAACACCAGATACCGTAAAAATGTCGCACTACGCTCAGCTCTTGACATTTACCATGCATTGAGGTGGCAATATTCTAACCAGCGCCCCTAGCGGTGCGAGTTGACGGAATTTCGTTTTTCCTTGCATTCTCTGTGAAATGTATTCTTAATAAATTATAGAAATCGGAAATCCAAAAAAAAATAGGATACCTACATATGACCTTACATCTTTTTTGCTCATGTCGCTGCTCACGCACAAAGCTACGCGTGTAATCAAAAAGCATAGACGTCAAAATACTGGCAACATGCTACACTAGCTCCTCTAGCGGCCCGAGCTTATAGCGCTTCCAGAACCGTATTGCTATTATAATAAATATTTTATTCTCTTTCCAAACAATTTTGACGATGCGCGAGCAGCGAGGCTTTAAATGTTAATACAATCCTAATAGCCTAGAATATAAATATGTATAAGACATGAGTAAAAAATGACTAGTCATTTATGTAGGTCACCTAATAATTATTTTTTGATTTTTCAATTTCTGTGATTTCACAAAAAATCTATTAAAATGTATGAAAAAAACAATTTGTACAACTCGGACCGCTAGAGGGCGCTAGTGAAGCATGTTGCCATCAAACGTCAGGACCTGGAGGTATTATCATTTTAGAGTATTTTACGACACACGTTTCCAACTTTTTAAGATGAAAATCAATTCTTTTAAAACATCCCAGCGTGATTCCTGATGCACAATCATGATGCAAGTATCATGCAGAGCAAGATGATTGGCACTTTTCCAAGTTGCATTCATTTTCAAATCCATTTTGAATGCGGTCGTCACAAAATTGTTTGTTTTGTAAAGAATTGTGATGACTCATCGACTTCATTAGCTGCGTTCGGACACTCCCCACAATGCGCAGCACACAATCTTATCTAGCAAATAAACAATTAAGCCGTCAAAAGGACAAAATAAAGCGTATGAAATCATTTATGACTATAATAATATCATATATTCGGACAGACCCAGGAATTGTGCTAATTTTTGATGACTTGACTTCACAAACTAATTGTTTTTTTTCGTCTTTGTGGCAAAACTAGCAACCACCCTCCCCGGATCTGTCATTGGCGTCACCATTAATGGATACTATTTCTTATTCATATTAACACAGATATGCCGAGAGTATTTTTTATTAATTTTGGACCGTATATATTATGTCTATTGTCTATCTATGAGGACAGTAGTCTATCACGTATTTATGATATTGTATCACTAGATGCAAATACCGAAATGACGAAATTGAACTAACTCTAACTCTAAACCTTTCTCCTTTAGAAGATCGATTTCATAATTGCATTTTGCCTTTCAATACCCCCTCCCGTAGAATAATGAACTGCTCCTCCCCAATCAACACTCATCTATGTATAATATTGACCATTGTCTAGAATGTGTAGACTGGTCAACTCAAGTCAAAACCTTCATATTTTTGGTGTAAGCCTAAATGATTTTCGTCTGTAGTTAAACAAGTAAAGAAATATTATAATATTCAATTTATTTTTTATAACTTATTGAAGTTTGTAAACCTCATTGTAATATTTAATCACTGAAGAAGATAATATTAACACATCCCAAAATGAACCACGAAACCGAAAAAACAATTCCGATTGCAATTGAGTTCGGGATGAAACTTTGCAATCATCATAAGGTTAGCAGCCAATAATATGGGATTTATAAAAAAAATGGAGGATAATATTAACAAGTCTTGAACTTGAAGTATGATATCGGTGTAAATGGCATAAATTGAACTGGTCTCATTAGCTTAGTTGGTTAAGCGTTTACCCCGGATAGGTAGAGGTCCTGGGTTCGAGTCCCAGATGCGACTGAAATCTTTTTAATTTCTGTTGTTTTTTCGGTTTCGTGGTCCATTTTGGGATATGTAAATATTATCTTCTTCAGTGATTAAATATTATAATTGTTATGACTTTTGACCAGGTCTTGACTTGACCTGTCACTTCTACTTTCTTATGTTTATTTTGTTTTATGTCATTGCTTAATTCATATTCCACCCTATTCTTAAATTTACATTATTCTTCAATTTCGTGTTACTTACGTTGTAAATCCAAAATTAAGTTATGTATGAAACAGGCAGCGCAGGCGTTCCTCTTAAGCTGAATTCTTTTGAATTCTATACAAAATACATCGAAAATGGCTCCGCTGGTTTTCAAACTACACTTTTATTACAGATATTTTAGTATGTATTTCATATAATTTAAACAAAAAAAGATTACACGTTTAGAATTGTATTCGCTTGTTATTCACCTTTGACATTTTTCTAACTACCCGTATATAATTTATAGATAAATCACATTTAGTATTGCCAGCATTACATGTTTAGAAAGTGGCGTTTAGAGCCATTTTAAATTTGAAATTTTCAACATTTTTTGTCAGGTAATTGTAATCCTCCGTCTCTTTACAGCGCATTGATGAATATATCATATGTGACAACTTCCAACGTAGATACGGTGTGCATTTGAAGCGACCTTATGAAGTAGCCATCATCAACGGTGATTATCTGAATTGATCCCAATTGAACCCATCGTACCGTATTATTTACGCGATCAAACACAACTGCGAAACCCAATCCCATTAATTTGCATCTCGATTAACGAAGCATGCATCGGTAAATTGTACCTCTCCTTGTCGAAGAATACGACAAGTTTTAAAAAAAAACTCATACAAGACGCTGTTAAGTTTAATATTAAAGGAAATCGAGACCAAGTAATACGTTTATTTAGATAATTATATTTCTTGAGCAAACTATGCAACAATTTCTAAACATTTTGGTTTTGAAGAGTTTTAATTCTCAGTGTACATTTGTTACTTAATATTAATAATTTGCTACCGGTTTCGAAACTTCCGTGTCATTCACTGGCGTTCTTAAAACTAACTTAAATTATACAAATACGGAAGTAATTAAATATTGTTAGGTGGGGATGGTGATTTGGAGGTGGGGGTGCGTGAAGAGTCAATATTGTTAAAAGTACATTGTGAATTAAAACTCTTCAAAAAAAAATGTGTAAACATTAATTATACACTATCAATTACTAGGGCACTGAAGGGAAAGCTATTTGCTTGAGTGCCGTTTAGAAATGAACGCAATGAGCTAAAATTATATAATTTACAAGGCTGATGTAAGCGCATTGGACAAGATTAAGAAAGGTGAAATGCAGATGATTTGGGCATTTAGAGCGTATGGTGGGGGAAGAGAGTGTAGTAGAACTCACCAAATTGATAAAGCAAATTTTAAGTACACCCAAAACGTCCTAGTCGTGCAGACCACTATTTTTAATGCACTTTTTTGTGTCCACGAACAACCTCATCGGCTGCATAGTTAGTTGCCCGTGTAAATTAAAATATGTATATTCTGAGATTGCGGCTATAAAGGAAGGGAGGCATGTGCGGCGAAACGTTAAACTAGACCGCTGATATAGCGGTCAGCCACCTCGCACCCGCAACACGGTACCTCTCGAGGTGTCGTTAATCGTTTTGACCGACGCATGAGGTGAGGGGTGAGGTGCACCCACCGACCTTCATAAAAAATGTTTCACGACCGAGGTCGTTATGACATTATGCGTGTTTTTTGCCCCATACGTGCATGTATGGTGCTATGGGGGTTTCGACTGATACTTCTAGGAAAATAATTATTGCTTTTCCTGTGAATTGTTACAACGTAATCGCGTGCACTCGAAATTGATATCTCAATCGTTTATTTTATTTTTGTATTCAATTCTGTTTTTAAACGATTTCGAAATAACATGGTCTGTCAATAATAGTGTAGGAATAAACAAAACTGTGTTTTATTTTTTCACATCCTGCTGTGATTTTCATACAAAAGAACCTCCCATTTTCCTATGCATTATGTAGGTTACTGTATTTTTTGGACTATTTGTACATGCAGTCTGATATTTAAAAGTAGACGTTGCGAACGTTTCAAGGGTTTTAAATGACAACACCAAGATGGCTGACTCATAGTAAGACGATTTTTTTGTATATCTGAAATGTATGTATCAAAATACCCATTTAGTAGATGTTAAATCAAAATAAACCAAATCTAATTCACAGATCAAAATTATAAATTTTAGAAACGTTAATGTCTAGTTATGTTGTTTTTTTATTGTTTTCTTATGTGAAAATATTTCAATCTGTAGATGAACATATTTTATACCACATTATTAAATGTCTACATTTTATTGCTAAGCTATATTCCTCCTTTAAAAATTAAGTTTATATAATTCCGTACATTTTTATTATAGCTGTCTATTTTATATTTATTTTTATTGATCTTTTCAAACATTTTTATCCTCTTGATCTTATTTATATTGATAGGTGGGTAATATCAATAGGGCTCAGAGAAACAATTCGTGGTAGTATAATCTTTGTTTATTTTATAATAATCATATAACGTCCACTAGGTACTAAGTCTTAATATTAAAGAGTGTCTATTTCACTGAATTCACTTGGACTTAATTCTATGGAGTGTCTAATTCACTGAGTTTACTTTAGTTTATAAAGACACTGGGTAACTTTAGGTTACAAAGGCACTGGGTAACTCCACTGAGTTGACTTTAGTTTACAAAGGCACTGGGTAACTTCACTGAGTTGGCTTTAGTTTACAAAGGCACTGGGTAACTTCACTGGGTAACTTCAGTTGGCTTTAGTTTACAAAGGCACTGGGTAACTTCACGGAGTTGACTTTAGTTTACAAAGGCACTGGGGCACTACAAAGGGGTAACTTCACGGAGTTGACTTTAGTTTACAAAGGCACTGGGTAACTTCACTCCGCGGTGACTTTCCTTTCCGGAGGTAAGTCGAGGTAAGCCACTCCACGGGTGGAAAGTCCGTGGTGGGGGTTTGGCAGCTATTTGCTGGTAACAGCGGGAGTCTGCAGCTCCGGGAGAACTGCCTTCTGTAGCCAAAATCCCCCCTTTTGAACGCCTGTCGAACTCGACGGCGGTTTCTTCGGGAGCCCGTCCCTTGCGTCCGGCGGCCTGTGATTGGCTCGGCATGGCGCACGGGGTTTATCCCTTTGGGCGCTGCGGCGGAGCCTTCCGGGCGGGCGAGTTCTTTCAACGGCGTTTTAGCTCATTGCCATCTCGTATCAATCCACCCGGGCTTCTTGAGCCAAAACTTCGTTGTTTGAATCGTCCACCCGGTCTCCTTGGATTTCCGGTGCCCTTTTTATGTCGTCTGCATGGATTTTAATATGTTTGCCCCTTTTATCTACCCAGTAGGTGTTTCCTCTTCCTATTTTCGTGATAATTTTATGAGGACCACTCCATTTTGGTGCAAATCCTGCGAAGTTTCCTTCTGGGGCTCCGGTTAACTGGTGTTCCTTTATTAACACCGCTTCTCCTTGCTGGTATGTAAGCAAGGCTTGCGCCACTGGGGCGTACCTCTCTTGGTACGCTGCTTGGTTTACTCTAATGTTCTCATCTGCTATTTCTCGCTGGTGGGGTAAGACGATTTCCCCTTCTGCGTTGTCTGGGTAAGCCTGCCACTCTCCTGGTCTCGGTATATCGTATCCCAGTAGTGCTTTACTGGGTGATACGCCTGTTGCTTCGTTCCGCCTGTTTCGGGTCGTCATTATTACTCCCGACAGTTTATCATCCCATTCGTTGTGAGGTGAGTCTCTGAGGAGAATTCTCAGTCCTTTTTTGATCTCCTGGTTTCTCCTTTCTGTAGGGTTTGAGCGTGGGTGGTAGATGGCTGTTGTCCAATGATTACATTGCCATTTTTCTACTGCGGCCAGCCATTGGCGGTGGTTGAACTGTCGTCCGTTATCTGTGAGTATGCGTCTCGGGTAGCCATACCTTGGGAACACTTCCGTTTCTAAATGGCGGATTATGATTTTTGCTTTGCTTGATTTTATCGGAAATGCTTCTACCCATCTTGTGAATAAGTCTGTTACCACGAGTATGAATCTATTGCCATGTAAGGTTCTTGGGTATGGTCCCATAATGTCGGCAGCGACCACTTCAAATGGTTTGTTTGGTTTTGTGCCTCCTTGAGGAGCGGCGGGTCTATTTGGGCCGCGTTTTGATGTTGCACACGTCATGCACTGACGTACTAGTCTGCGGATCTCTTCGTTCATTCCCGGCCAGAAGTAGTGCGCTGCTATTGCTCTCGTTGTCTCTGCTGCTCCCGGGTGATTTGCTGTGTCTGAGTTATGATATTCTTCCAAAACTTTTGTAATTGTGTTTCTAGGGACCACCAATCTATCCATCTTTCCTTCGTCTTTTTTCCAGAGTACTCCTCGGTGAACGTTGTACCTTGTGTAGTGCTTAATGTCAATGGCATTGCTCAGAATCTCTCTATCGTTTAGGGTGTTCCAACGACCTATCCTTTTCCGTATTTCTCGATCTGTTGGCTGTCCTAATTTTACCGCACTTGCTAGGGTTTGTTGTTCTTCTTCCTCCTCCGAGTCTATTTGGTTTATGCCGTCATATCTTCCAACTTCCGGATAGCTCTCTCGAGTGTTCCCTGTTACCATTTCGAGTACCATCTGCGTTGGCCCTGGGTTTCTGGACAACGCGTCGGCGAGCTCATTGGCTTTTCCCGGACAGTGTTCTACGGTAAAGTCGTAGTCTTGCAACAGTAGAGCCCATCTTGTGAGTTTGGCTCTTTCGTTCTTCGCTTCATTTAGCCATGTTAGAGCTCGGTTGTCCGTTATGAGTTTAAAATGCCTCCCTTCTAGGTAAGGTCGGTACTTTTTAATAGCCCATATTGCTGCCAGTGCTTCCTGTTCATTGCTATGGTACCTTTCTTCGGCTGGTGAGAACCGGATACTTGAATATGAGATCACGTCTCGTGACCCATCTTCGTTTTTATGGAAGAGTACTGCCGCGGCTCCCACTTTACTTGCGTCTGTCTGCAATATGAATTCTCTACTAAAATCGGGTCTCTTGAGTTCCAGTGGTCCAACCGTTGCGTTTTTTATTTGTTGCATAGCTTCTTCAGCTTCTGTGGTCCATTGGAATTTTATCTTATTCCTTGTAAGATTTGTTAAGGGCGCCGACATCTCGGCAAAGTTTGGTATGTATTCCCTAAGCCAGTTGCATACTCCTAGAAAACTACGAAGCTCTTTCCTTGTTTGCGGGGATGGTGTGTTTTTTATGGCATCTTCGTGTGGGCTCTGGGGGGTATTGCCTGAGGCACTGACTGTGTGTCCCAAATAGGTAATTTTGTCTGTGGCGATGTTACATTTTTCTGGAGAGCATTTTAGTCCGAATTCTGCTAAGCGTTCTAAGATGAGGCGGAGGTGGCGTAAGTGTTCCCTCAAGTTTTCGGAATATATGACGATGTCATCTAAGTAAGCCATGGCGAATTTCCTCAGGTATCCGGCTAATACTTGCTGACTCATGATTCTTTGAAACGTTCTGGGTGCTCCCTTTAACCCGAATGGCATTACTCTGAACTGAAAACTGCCTCCATCTGGTGTGGTGAATGCCGTTTTCTCTCTGTCTTCTGGGGCCATCGGTACTTGCCAGTATCCACTTTTAAGATCCAGTACAGTGAATACCTTGGCTGTGCTCAGGTCTTTAAGTGTTTCGTGTATGATTGGCAGAGGTGAGGGTTCGGCTATTGTGGCTTGATTCAATTTTCGGTAGTCTATGCAGAACCGTCTTCCTTCCTTTCCCTTTTTGGCCACCATCACTACTGGGAAGCTAAATGGGGATCTGCTGGCTTCTACTACTCCTTCCGCTAACAGTCCTTCAAGTTGTTTATATAATTCCCTTTTCTTCTCATCCGAAAGGCGGTGTGGTGGGACGCAGATAGGTCTCTCGTTAATTAGGTGGATTTTGTGTGGTGGTACTTTCGCTGTTCCTGTCACGGGGGAAAATACTTCGCTATATTCGCGTATAAGTTCCGCGTATCCTTCCTTCTCCTGGTCTGGAATTTGATTTAATAGTGGCCAGTGGATCTCGTCCTTCTTTTGTTCCTGGCGAATGGGTACGAAGTGGGTGGTTGTTCTGATTGATCTTCCGAAATTTAAACAGTTTCGCATGAAGTCTATTGAAGCCTCTTCTTGGGAGAGCCAATCGCGTCCTAAGATAATATTTTCTCTTAGGTTTTCTCCCACAAGAAATTTCCATTCCTGTGTTGTATTCTGGATGTCAAATTTCAACGAAACGATACCCTTTATTCGCATTACGTCTCTTGTATTCGCCAGTTTAAGGCATTTGATGGAAGATTGCTCTAGTTTGGCCTTTTGTGCTATGGCCGTTTTTATTAGAGAGTGGGAGGCTGCTGAGTCTATGAGCGCTTGATAGGTTTGTCCCTCTATGTTCACTCTTATTCTCGGTAGGAAGGAACCCGATGTTGCCGTGTGGCACTCTGCTAGTTGTCTCGGTTTCTTCCTTCTTCGCCCGGGTCGCTGTGTTAGTACTGAGCTCCCGGGCGGTACCGGTTTTCCGGGTTCCGGTCTCTCCTGTTTCGGGTTACTGTGGATCTTTGGGCCGGTGGTTGGCGGTACGGTGACCGTCGAGGTGGAGAACGGCGAGGCTGGTCACGGCGAGGCGGTGAACGGTGCTGAGATGAACTCCGCTGAGGTGACCGGTGAGGCGGAGAGTCGTGTCTGGTTTGGCGTTGGCCCAGAATCTTGAACCTTCCTTTGGAGTTCTCATACCTCATCGCCTGGTTCATCCACTCCTCCATGGTGGTGGCGTATACGTGGGCGTACTGTGGTAACATCTGACTATTACAGAACGCCGGTACGAAAACATCTAACTCTGAGAGGTCTTTCTTTGGGTGAAGCCGTGCGAACATCCTTTGTTTGTTTATTATGAATTCAGCCAAAGATTCTGTGTTTTCTTGAATTTTGTGGAATATTTGGTTTTGAAGCCGGAGTTCCACTTCTGGTCCCTCGTACTCCCGAAGGAAAAATCTTTTAAAGTTCTCCCATTCTGGGTGCTTGTATGTGTTAGCCCAGTCCTTGGCCTTATCTCGGAGCTGGGTTGTTGCTACCCTTGCTTTGTTTTCTTCGTATGTTTTTGCCGCTTTAAAGTACTCCTCGCACCGTTCCAGGAAGAGTCGTGGGAATTCTTCCAATCTCCCGGAAAATATTGCCTCCAGGCGAGGTTCCCTTTGACAAACGTACATGTTTGCAAATTGGCTTGCTATCACTGTCCCTATTTCCGTTATTTGACTTGCCGTTATTTGTATCGTCGGGGTGTCTGTCCTCCCTGTTGTCTGTAGGGGAACATTCGCTGTGTCAGCTGAAGTCGAGGTTGAAGCCGGGAGGTCGTTTAGTTTATCGTTGGACATGGTGGCGCTTTCTGCTGCCGTGCTACGTGTTTGTGGCATTTTCATTTATTTATTTTTTCCAATAAAAAATTCATACCACTTGTTGGTTTCCTGAGCCCACTTTTGTTCGGTGTATTGCCACTCTTGTCTTTCCCATAGGGTAGTCACTGAATTTATGTATTTAAAATTTTTTTTTTTTAAAACATTGTTCACTGACTTGACAAACACGCTGGGCGCCAATTGATAGGTGGGGAATATCAATAGGGCTCAGAGAAACAATTCGTTGTAGTATAATCTTTGTTTATTTTATAATAATCATATAACGTCCACTAGGTACTAAGTCTTAATATTAAAGAGTGTCTATTTCACTGAATTCACTTGGACTTAATTCTATGGAGTGTCTAATTCACTGAGTTTACTTTAGTTTATAAAGACACTGGGTAACTTCGCTGAGTTGACTTTAGTTACAAAGGCACTGGGTAACTTCACTGAGTTGGCTTTAGTTTACAAAGGCACTGGGTAACTTCACGGAGTTGACTTTAGTTTACAAAGGCACTGTGTAACTTCACGGAGTTGACTTTTGTTTACAAAGGCACTGGGTAACTTCGCTGAGGTGACTTTAGTTACAAAGGCACTCGGTAACTTCACGGAGTTGACTTTAGTTTACAAAGGCACTGGGTAACTTCACTCCGCGGTGACTTTCCTTTCCGGAGGTAAGTCGAGGTAAGCACTCCACGGGTGGAAAGTCCGTGGTGGGGGTTTGGCAGCTATTTGCTGGTAACAGCGGGAGTCTGCAGCTCCGGGAGAACTGCCTTCTGTAGCCAAAATCCCCCTTTTTGAACGCCTGTCGAACTCGACGGCGGTTTCTTCGGGAGCCCGTCCCTTGCGTCCGGCGGCCTGTGATTGGCTCGGCATGGCGCACGGGGTTTATCCCTTTGGGCGCTGCGGCGGAGCCTTCCGGGCGGGCGAGTTCTTTCAACGGCGTTTTAGCTCATTGCCATCTCGTATCAATATCTTTACTTAAAATCTTTTATTTCCATTTTTGAGTCTCTTTTGTTTTCGTGTATTGTGGCCGGTGTTATAGAACTTAGTTTTTGTTGAGCCTGGGTGTACGCAAAACCACCTAAACCCAGGCCAGGACACTGAAATAGATAAATCTATGGGAGTGTTTTGTGGGCGTATCCGCGTGCTCAAAGTAATGTCAATTTTGCCTTACTTCGGTTTAATATGTTTATACTACTATATTAAACGTTTTAATCCTTTTCCCGTGTCGTAGTTTTGTAACCCGCGTCATCTATGGGTTCGAACAATTCGTTAATCTCCAGCTTATGTTATAATGTATTACACCTATGAGGTAATTCGCCATTAGTGTAATTGCTATACTAACCAATAAGCTGATGTCGGAATATCAATAATATCGTAAATTATAATTATTTTTTAAAAATTTAATTTTTTGTGTAATTACCATATTTGTAAACCCCATTTGAATACACGTGTAACTAATAATAGTTAGACACTTTAATTAGTAAAATCCTCTCACAAATTGAGATAAGAACGTCATCTTTTTGATTATCTTTTAAATACACACACATATATATATATATATATATATTTAGGTATCTACCTAATACGAAAATCTCATATCGGTATGATGATGATAAGTGAACAAAAAATCGTATCAAGTAAAACTAACTGTAAAGAATAAAAAATAAAAATAAAATAAAATTAGAAAAAAATCCATAATTATGAAGAAAAAAACATTGTGTTATTGTTTCAGAGCTGAATTTTCGATTTATTTGCGATTCATAACTTAGAACTTAATCGAATCTTAGAATTCTTAATTCTTTAAAGAAAAGCTGTCCAAAATTGTAATATAACTTTGTTTTATTTTACAAGAAAACTAAAATTTTATTGGATGCATTTTCTGTTTATGTAAAGTAGATGCAAAGTGCATCTCAAAATTTGAAAAAAAATCGTATCTAATTTGCCAAAATGCATTAAATACTGTAAATGATTTATCTACAAATTTTATACGGATAATTTGGAAAATTAATAAGGTTAATAATCTTCTAACTCTAATTTTTAAATTCTATATGAAATACGTGCTGGATTTTTCAGGTAAAACATTAAAAAATCATTTCAATGGTTTTCCAACTGCACCTGTTTTCAGACATTTTGTCATGTATTTCGTATAAATTAGAAAATTTTAGTTTTGAGGATTTTTGTCTTTAGGAACCTTGTGCATTTTCCTAGCTACCCGTACAGAATTTACAGATATATCATTTGTGGTATTGTTTGAGTTAGCAAACCGGCGAGGCGATGTTTAGGGCTATTTTCGAGTGCTGGCCCCCTACCCCAGGTGGGTGAAGTGGAGGACACGGTGTCTAATAACAAAATGCGGGCAAAGCCGATTAAGAAGACTAGTTAATCGATATTAGTAAATCGTTTTTCGTATTAGAGTATCGGTGACATGACATGTCTTGTTGTTTGGAAACTCTTGTACCAGGCACAAGGAAGGTGCTAATTAGTATGTTCATTTACGATAATAAGCGCAGATATTAACACCTCGAACGCAAATAATTGCCAATAACACCTTAGCTAATTGCGTTCAGTCTCTTGGTATATTTGAAGGAAGAACTGCAGCCCCGCGAACGTATTTAAAAAGAAATATGTCCTTGTGTATATACGAGTATACAATATATTTTAGCTCTTCCGATTGCTCTCTGTGCCATTTTCATATTCTTAGAGCTCTTCTCTCGTTTAAACTGTGATGAAAAAACCATACTCGTACGTGACGGGCAGTACGCTCGATTGTAACAAAACACGGTTTACGAACGTGAGCACTGCTGTAACGCGTCCGCCTGCCTCGACGATTGCCGCCAGACTGATTAAGGGCGAGAGGGACGTCGGAGAGTTATTATTTATTCATTCAAAATAATAATAGTATTATTACGCCATACGATAAACATTATGTTTTTAAATAAAAAAATATATATTAATTGATAAACTAAAGTTCTTTAAAACTTAAGACAAGATTTTTGTGCATAGTGCAAAGGGTAACAATTAAAACAACATAACCGGACATTAGAAGGGTGCGGGTTCGAGTCCTGCCGGCGACATTTATCTTTGCTCGGAAGGTTTTTTCAATTTGGATGAGTGTTTTAGATTAATAATTATTGTTTATAAAAATAATAATTGTTACCCTTTGCACTATGCACAAAATCTTGTCTTAAGTTTTAAAGAACTTTAGTTTATCAATTAATAAATATTTGACAAGTCAAAGCAATTTTCACCAATAAATGTAGACATAATTTGTCTCGACGCCATCTATTTGAGGGATTTAGCCGTTACAAGCCTCTCTCATACTAATAAAGTTGGTTATTTACAGGTGAAAATATAATAAAAACAGTAATTATTGAATGGAACACTAGTATATATTGATTAACTTGGCGGGTTTGCGATAAGCCGACGTAGCTCAACGGTAGAGCATCTAATCGGATATTAGAAGGGTGCGGGTTCGAGTCCTGCCGGCGACATTTATCTTTGCTCGGAAGGTTTTTTTCAATTTGGATGAGTGTTTTAGATTAATAATTATTGTTTATAAAAATAATAAAAAAATATATATTATAAATTTACATAGGCTTAGTATTTATCAAAATCTAATCAGAAATATTACTTTTTCTGAACGTCCCATTGTATGTTTTACAAAATATTTAAAATACGAATATGATTTTTACAATGGAGAAAGGTTTTTTAATCCTTTATCGTTGCGTTTTTGTAAATGAATATAACCAAGGATTTGTAATCCGCATTACAAAAAAAAACATTAAAGTTACGTAGTGTTCATAAAAACATCAAACCACACAGTGTTCTTTTTTTAAATTTATCTCATCGACAAGTTACAGAAAAACCTTCACAGCATTTTTTAAGGATATTCTTAAATGTTTTTGTAAACATGCGTAGAACTCAGAAATCTGTAATATTTCTGATTTTATTTTGATAAATGCTAAGCCCATGCAAATTACAAAAAAACGTAATAAATATTTTTCTCTTCAAAAACACCATTTTATCATATTGCACAATAATACTATCATTGTTTTGAATTAATAAATACTAACTCTCCGACGTCCCTCTCCCCGTTAAATTCTCATTATTCTGTAAATACTTTGATGTAACCCTCTCCATTCCTTTATTTACTCAATTAAAATTCACGTTAAAGTCTTACAAAACTGATGTCTATTTGCAGATTTGTATGTAATGTGTCAATAAAAAAGATTGTCTTCACAGTGGCTCTGTCCACTGCCAACTTACTAATGGGGGGCACTGAACTACAATAATTGACATTAAATCTAATGATATTGCACACGCATTACAATTGCGACTGCACACGGCTAGTTACTACCACTCTTGGTATTACGATACATGTAGCCATTATTTTTAACGCCATAATTATTTAACGATGAGAATGGTTACATTATAATACTGCTAGCTAGAACTCCCCATACAATCATGTAATTTAACCAACCAATTTATGTAACACATTACATCATGTTATTTTATTTATTTATTTATTTATTTATTTATTTATTACATACATAATATGAACATTTATTATCGGCTGACGTATTATTCATCTCACTAGGTGTGTGCAACGCTTGTGTTGAGATGGCAATTTACAGGAGTGGTTGTTCAGCTCGGAAATTTAGATGACAAATAGATTTATAGATTACAAAATGAATGAATTAAAAATTACTTTGTATTTACCACTTTATTAGTATACACGTATCAACATGTTTCGAAAGCGGTGCTTTCTTAATCAGGAATATATAGAATACTTTATATATGCTTTAGAAACGTGTTGATGTGTGTATACTAATAAAGTGGTAAATACAAAGTAATTATTAATTTATTTATTAATACCGACGCCACGAAGTGAATACCAATATTTTGAAGAAATTATAATAGATTAGAATTTAATATTTTTTCAAAATACTGATTTAAAGGCATGAAATAATTTAGAAGCTGACAGGTTTATTGGAGGTGATCAATGATCTTACTTTTAAATGAACTTTTGTTTTGCGTATTTCTGATGTGTCACTAGGTAGTATTTGAAACGTCTCTGTCCATAAGGGGTTTTACAAACTGGAATATCAAAAGGTTTTAAATGCGATTGTCTTAGGACTCTAGTGCTTGTTATTTCATCAAACATATGGATATTTTTAATTGCATTGATTCCATATAGAACGCATGGGTCGCTCAATTAGAATTGACCCGAACAATACAAACTTATAAATATGTGTATTGATGCATATGTTCTCCGGAATGCGAGATCATTAATTTGCTATTGGAATCGCAATATGAAGCGATTGTTAGCAGCATCTGATGATCTTTTCTTTTCTGAAATCAAACAACAAGTTAGATACATGCTGTAAGCATGCAAAGCATCTGTGTGAGTACTGTATTCGACTTAACATTCGTCGCGACGCCTACACATACTTTTCGTATCTTTAGAATTAAAATAATCTTAAAGATTACAATGTCGAGTTTTTAAATAATTTACATCTTAAAATCAGACGTCATATTCTTTGGTTTTGTAAAATTTTGCACCTAATGGATTACATTATAACTAATTATTTTGATTGAAACCAAAAGCTGTAACTAATTACGTTTTCCTCTTTGTAAATATAATATATTATTAAATTAACAAACTTTTCCGCTGACTAAAATAATTTATATCGGCTTATGTCATACTCTCGGGAATTACATATATATATAACACTTTAGAGATAATTTATTGTAATTAAATTCCATCTTGTGAAAGGCCAGTACTTTTTTCAACTTTATTTCTTCCATGGGTACCTTCAATTATTTTGAATGATAACGATTATCCGACGGCTTTATAAATTACATAAGATGTATTCTATATATACAACGTAACATATTTTTATATGATCACAGTATTATTTAATCACCGAAGAATACAATAAAAACAACTCAAAGAGAATATGAAATAGACGAATAAACAGAAAATAAAAAGGTAATGGGATTCGAATCCAGATCCTCTGTTCTTACCGGGACAAGTGCCCTTACCAACTGAGCTATCGAGACTTGGTTACATTCGGTATTCTTTTTATTAATGCGTTCCACTACCTAGAATTCTAACTAAATCACGTACCAATTATGCAGGTGGCGAAAAGGTTGAAATTCCCGCTTGAGACCGACCGCATGTATCGACTTTTGAAAAAAAAAAAGTCACCAAAATGCGCCTTTTATTTTATTTTGTAAAGCTCAGGCATGACTATTAAAATGTTTAACGGTCATATTCTAAAAAAAAAAATCGTCACAATGAACAATACGAAAATATCGGAAAAAGGGTTCGTAAGTAGGAGATTTTTCACTTTAAACATTTTTTAGGTCTAATGCTTTATTTTTTTCTAATAATAAAGCATCAGACCTAAAAAATGCCCTGTTAATAGAAAGGCCAAGGTGTGTTATACTTACAGTATTTAATTAAATCGTCTATGATATTTCTAGGCCATCCAATTTTCAAACCAAAACATGATTTTGAATTACTTCTCATTGCATCGTCTTAGCCCACTCTCTGACGGTCCAGTAACGAACGAACATTTCACTCGTTACTGTAGACACTGCACAGATAAGTCAAGTTTGCTAAATTAAGGTAACGGTTTGCAACGCAGTCCACTGTGGGATTTTTCTGCGCAGTGTCTCCAGTGGCGAGTGAAAAGTTCGTTCCTTACCGGACTGTCAGAGAGTGGGCTAAATCTCATATTTTGCGATTAATTACTAAAATTATCATAAATTATTTCACATATTTTATGCCTGCCATCTTTCGGTGTGATTGCAAAGTTCTTCCCGATTTTTTAGTACTAGAAAGTGTCTCGGATAATATACTTTTCCAATTTTATTTATATGTGACAGTGGAACGTGTCCCAATAATACTAGAGGATCTGGATTCGAAACCCAGTCACGACCGTCACCTTTTTATTTTCTGTTTATTTAACTATTTTATGTTTTCATTGAGACTTGTTGATAATATTATCTTGTTCAGTGATTAAATATTACAACGAGGTTTACAAACTTCAATAATTTAATCATAATAAATTGAACAGTATTATTTTCTTGCTCATTTTTTTTATATACAAGACATAACTTCTAATATAAAAGTAATTACATATTATACAAACCAAAACAAAAAAAACTATAACAGGAAGGAGTGATCTTATCCTCGGAAGCATTAATATACATCTTATGCATTAGCAAATAGTTTTCTAATTCATTCTCTTATCTGAAAGGTTATAGACTTATCTATCTATATTCATTACTTACATATTTTTCCACTTTTAAAATCTTCCATCTTTCTTCGTATCTTTTCCACTGCACTCTGTTATTCTATAATTGTTTTTCTTGATATATCTTCATTTCTCATTATCCATAGGTACTCTCCTTCAGGATTTGGGGAAAGGTAAATGGTAGCCTGTTAAAGGACCAACCAGAAGAAAGATCTAGATAACCTAGGTGTTTAGTTGTGATCCCTCTATAGATGCTCCCAATCAAAACACTTGACACTGGTTCATTATTATTTACGTATCGATTGTCACCCATCATAACTGCTGTGCTATTTGCCTACGTTATTGGAATACAATATATGTGTCCAATACTGACCTAGATATTAACCCAAATACTCTTAAATGACAGTACCTCCAGCTCCTGACATTTGATGGCAACATGCTACACTAGCACCCTCTAGCGGCCAGAGTGTACAAATTATTATTTTTTCATACATTTTAATAGATTTTCTGTGAAACATATTCTTAATAAATAATAAAAAAATATTAGGTAACCTACATATGATTTTACTCCTTTTTAAAAGAGAAAAAAAATTACTCTCTTTCTAAATAATTTAGACAGTGCGCGACCAGCTTAATGTGATAAGTATCTTTTAAAATATATATCCATGAGCAAAAAGGAGTAAAATCATGTATAGGTCATCTAATATTAAAATTTTAGATTTCTATAATTTATCAAGAATATGTTTTACAGCAAATCTATTAAAATGTATAGAAAACTTTAATTTTGCCGATTCGCGCCGCTAGGGGTGCTAGTGTAACATGTTACCATCTCAATGTATGGTAAATGTCAGGAGCTGTACGTATTATAATATTTCTACGATCTATCATATCTCGACCTAACATAACTTAACCTAACCTAACCTAGTGCTCTAAGCATTGCTTAGCGTTTGTGAATGGTGACACGATACGTCTATATAATTGACAAGTTCTCACTACCTTAGGTAGTTATGTGCATCTTTCCCCAATGTCCATATTATTTATATCACTACTAATTTATATAGTACCAACTTTCTCATATCAGCACTGTCTAGAGTGTAAAATTCTTCGTCGCTGTTTAGAGTGCAAAGCTCTTTAATCGCCGCTGTTTTAGGTGCAACGTGAAATCCACGCCGTGCGTAAAATACTAACTCTATCTGGAATCTGTTACTTTACAAATTCGTATGTTTTTTCTTTCTTTGTTTCAATCTTCATGAAAGCCAAGTATCAGTCAAATTCATAACAAAACTTAAAAGTTTGCTCCTGCAGAGTAACAGATACACAAGGTGAAGTATTTTACGTAGGGATAGTTGATTTTGTCATCACCGTTTAGGGTGCTAGATTATTTTCTCACCACTGCACTGTTTAGAGTGCATCATTATTTTATCACTGATGTTTAGGGTACAACATTATTTGATCGCCACTGTTTAGAGTGCAATATTATTTGATCACCACTGTTTAGAGTGCAATATTCTTTTATCACCGATGTTTAGAGTGCAAGATTATTTTATCACCGATGTTTATGGTGCAATATTCTTTTATCACCGATGTTTAGAGTGCAAGATTATTTTATCACCGATATTTAGATGCAACATTCTTTTATCGCCGATGTTTAGAGTGCAACATTACTTTATCACCACTGTTTAGAGTGCAATTACTTTATCACCGATGTTTAGAGTGCAAGATTTTTTTATCACCGATGTTTTAGACTGCAACATTACTTTATCACCATTGTTTAGAGTGCAATATTCTTTTACCACCGATGTTTAGAGTGTGGCATTACTTAACCATCACCATTTAGGGTGCAACATTATTTTATAACTGATGTTCAGAGTGCAGCATTACTTTATCACCACTGTTTAGATGCAGCATACACTGTGCTGATCTGCTGACACAGTATTGCCTGAATAACACTAGACCTTTGCAGGCGCCAGTGCCACGCCGTCCATGAGTCTGCGTGGTACGATTTGGATGCATTTGATGCAATGTGCATGCAGTGCAACCACTAGGAATGCACTTTATTCTGAGCATTGAGGTTTTTATGATGTCAAGTTTATCGATAATTTATTTTGACGATCCCAGTGGCATCGCGGAAGGAGTCTTAATTTTGGACCCGGAGGTAACGGTTACAAAAGCGGACTCACTTCTTATTTTTCTTCAATAGCTGATAGAGTGCCACCATTTACACACATTATTAAAAAAAATATTACGGTAACTCCACACAGCCTATATCATCTTTGGGTATGCTGTGTGAAGGGTCTTTTAGAGGATAGGAAGGAGTGAACTTGGGTCTTGAAGAGACCCATGCTGTAGGATGGAGGAAACACAGAGAGGCTGGCAGATAATTCCGCAGCTGAGCAGTTGAATACAGGAACGAGTTGTAAAAGCGACCCGTTCTCATGTGACAAATGTCGACTTTGTGCAAATGTTGGGCACGCGTTTGGCGTGTTTCCCGACTGTGCACCGGTGCCGAAGGGAACGGTGACGCTAGTTCCTCAGAGCATCTTCCGTTAAAATACCGGTAAAACAAGGACAGCATTCCAACCTGACGTCTGTTCTCCAAAGATTGCAATCCGTTTAATATATATATAATTACATATGTAAAAAGCATTATTCTAGGAACACAAAACACAGTGATAATCCAGCAAAAACAAAGCAAAGAGTATTCAGATAGGAACTTACAAGACAAAACATAAGAAAAAAAACATTGTAATTAAATTTCTTCACATATTTATAACATAACGCTATATCTCGAACCCCATTAAATTTACAAAAATCGTTTTGGTTTCAAATTGTAGAAAATTTAGTTTACCTTAAAAACACATAAAATGGCCTTTGCCGAAAAATTAGTTCTCTGGGGTTGAAATTGACAAAAACTGAACAAAGGTAAAAAATTTGTCCGAATTTTTCACGATATCTGGCTCTCTGACGTGGTCGAGAATTGGATTTATCATGAGGCCATATTTTACAACATATAAAAAAAAATTATAACTACCCCATTTGATGGAAGGTGGGATGTTTATAACCACTGGACTTGGTCAACGAAATAAAACATTTTTTGGTTGAATATTTGGGTTAATTTCATGTCTTTTCACTAAAAACCTGTCGTATCTCACCAAATATCCATTATATCGACTTGGGGGTGGTGTCATTCGATTTAAGATTAATGAAGCCATATTACACGATATCTCACTCGACCTAATTTGTCTAATCGACTTTAATTTGGACAGCCTATTTCCTCTGCATATCTTCATTTCTACTGCGTAGGTGAATATGTATGACCAAAGTTTCATGAATGCCCCAATTTTTTTCATTTATAAAACCCTATTTTACCTGTACTACATGCTACATGGTAATGTCAGTGCTTTCGCAATAATGAATCAGCATTCGCGAGTGCGCCGGAATTCATAACATTGAATCACTATGTATTGTATTCTCGTAATCTCTTTGATGCATTTATTGCAATGTTGCAATCAAATAGTCCGTGAATTGCCCACCACCACTGAACAAGTAACCCCCAGAAGTGCAATCTATGCCGATTTCAAAGAAAAATAATTTCGCCAATTTTGATGAGACCTTTCGGCCTCCAGGACTCTGATGAAATTGTCAATTCTGTCCAAAGAAAGAGAGGTCACGATGAAACATAGCATTCGGGATAAAAATGTGGCTTGAAATATGCATTGTCGTGTTTAGTGTCCAGATCTCAATAACCAGGTACTTCCCGGTCTTCCTCTTTCCATCTCGTTCTCTTCTTCACTTCTTTCGGCATCACTGAGATATGGCATGGAACCGTGCAGACTGTCGTCGAGCCACGACCAAACTGCACGGACTGTTTGGCAAATTCCCTGATAAATCAACACATCTAGGAATTGACACATTTTAAAAAGTGATATAGTTAGC
The DNA here is from genome assembly GCA_022606495.2 of Halesus radiatus. Taxonomy (NCBI): domain Eukaryota; kingdom Metazoa; phylum Arthropoda; class Insecta; order Trichoptera; family Limnephilidae; genus Halesus; species Halesus radiatus. The sequence continues at coordinate 140,402 of JAHDVE020010773.1, read as the reverse complement.
TAGTTTTTTTTTGTACTTCGAACGACTTTATATCACTTTTAAAAAAGTGTGCCGATTCATACGTGTGTTGATTTATCACGGAAACGTCAAAGCGGCTATGTAATAAAAGTTAAGCGTTTGATCAGTAGCTGAGTTGGCATCGCGTCTGGGTCCCACCCAAGGGTCGTGAGTTCAATTGCTCGGCTGGCTAAGTCCTCCATCACGACACAAGCAACATCTTCGACTTACTGTGATGGTAGTAGGAGATTCTCAAATTATATTGTCAGGTTATTCGTAATCTGGGAATATTTGATTGTCTTTAAAAAAAATGAAAAGGTGTGTAGGTAGAAACAAAGGAAGGGCGCACATAGAAGCGGTTTGCAGTAAATGTGAGTAAACGATGTTGGCGACACGCTTTCATAAATGGTTCGTGCCCCATCTCCCTTTTTTCCAATCAATTTGTCTTTTTAATGACTACCGGTGACTAGATGCGTGTCTAGCAGTGCAATGTGAACCCTGCATAGCTAAATGCATTCAAATGCACTGCTGTCACCTGGCCCCGAACCAATAAAGCCGGTGCATTTTACGACGCGAACTTGAATTTGAATTTCTATTTGTGTCGAGATGTTGACGTTGCAAGGGAACTCGAATTAATTTTACTCAAAACGATCTTTAGCAATTGTAATTACTTAGGGCCGGTATATTCAAAGAAGCGAAGCTAGCAGTCCACAGTGGAGTGCTGATACCAGCCCTGATGTATGTCAGTGAGTCTGACAGAGGAAGGACGAAAGTAGACTGAATGCTGTAGTAATGAGATCTCTTACGCGAATGTGTGGTAAGACCATATATGATTTTGAGAATTGTTGCGATTCGTAAAAAATGCAAGGCTAATGTAAGCATATTGAGTAAGATTAAGAAAGGTACGCTTAGATGGTTTGAGCATGTAGCGAAGAAAATAGGGAGAATATATGAGGCGAATGTGAATGGAAGAAGAAGTCGGGGACGTCCGAGGAAGACGTGGCACGATCAAGTGAATCAAATACTTGAGTCGGGCCATGTCAGAAGTCGGAATAACAGAAGAGAATGTATGTGACGGTGTATGAATGAAGCAAGAAGTGTATATCAAGATCGAGTTGTTTGGCGCCCCCTCCTCTCTGCCTACCCCTGCGGAGAAATGACGTGATGGTTAGTTAGTTAGTTAGTTAGTTAGTTAGTTAGGGCCGGTATATCAGTTGCTCGCTCGCTAAGAGAGATATTTTGTACGAATCCTTACAAGCCGCAAACTAGGCTTGAGTAATTCCATTTTTAAACCGTAGTTGGGAAAATGCGCAAGGTTTCAAAAAGCAAAAATCCTCAGTTAAATTTAAACGCATCAGTGACGTAAATTCACGCAAACATTGTCAATTGATATTACTCATCTTTGGGGTACAGATTGCAATCCGGATTGTGACAACTCCGGATTTTCAAAATGTTGGCACTCAAAATCCTCGGTGGCCAATCCTATGGGTCACCCACTTAACATGTTATTTCATATCAGAAAATATATTTTTTAAAATATTTTTATTGATTTTCTCTTTTTAAAAAAATCCGGATTTCCGGATTAACTGGCACTTTTTTTTTAATTTTAAAGGGGCACCCTCTTAACGTATTCTAATCTATCATTAAGGGTTTTTTCTTCATGTTTTAGGTATTTATTTTATGTCCGGATATCCGAATATACTTATTAACTGGTATTTAAAAAAAAAAACAATAAAATCGGCACCCTCACGATATTTTCTTTTAGGGCATAGATGGTTGCGGGGTCGGTTTCATAAACTTTACTTTTGAGGTACCCCCATTGAAAAAAAGTCTACAGGAGTAAGATCTGGCGACCTGGGTGGCCAGGGGATGTCACCGAAACGGCTAATCAATTTTTTAGGGAACAAATCACGAAGAAGCGCCAACGTCTCTCTAGCAGTGTGAGGCGTGGCACCATCTTGCTGGAACCATGTGTGTGGAAGTGGAGACAGGATGTTCTCTCATTTTTGGCAAAAAATAATCGTTAAGCATGCGCCGATAAGAAACCTCATTCACAGTAATGGCTTGCCCTCGACGATTTTCAAAAAAATAGGGACCGATTATTCCACTGCTTGACAATGCACACCAAACCGTCACTTTGTGAAACCGACCCCGCAACCATCTATGCCCTAAAATAAAATATCGTTCGCGAAGTTAATGGCATCTCGACGTCGCTTCTCCAGCGAGTGGCAAGAAATACTGAGGCCAAATTCCAAGAGTGTGTCCGAAGTGACGGTCTACATTTAGACGAAAATTTAAAAAATAAATAAAATCCGCACTTCTCTTCTTTGTAATAGTTATTGAAATAAATGTATATCCTTTGCACTTTATTTTTTATTTAAATTTTAAATCCTAATTCTGCCACCGGACACTCTTTATCAGAAAAGACGTTTTTTCTTTCAGATTTTAGGTATTATTTACTGAAATTTTGTAAGAAATTTTACTATCCGGATTATGAGTTTCACGAAATCCGAATTTTGCGAAACGATTCCGGATTGCAGTGTCTACTCCGGGGCGCTTAGGTAATATTGTAAACGGGTGATTTCTTCGCTACAGAGTCCGGTAGACACTGGGCCGCCGTGCAAGCATACTTGACCCATATGTTTATTTTCTAGCAATTATTTTTAATAGACACACTTCATTATTTCGTGTTTACCGGTCTCATAGACATGGAACTCGCATAAATATTACGTACACTGCCCCGTGACTTTTATTGTCACCTTCGAATTAAATAACGACCGCTTTGGATTAGAAAAATTAAACAGATTATTTTAGTTTAATTTACGATGTCATTGGTGAAAATTTCCGCTATTTGCTTATCTTCGTGTACCAATTTGAATTATTTTTATGATTCTAACACAGTGGCGTATTGATAATGTCGGCAAACGCCCGGGGTTGCCCAATTTATCAATATGATGAGTTCATTTTAAATATGATTATGCTGATTGTTGAAAATCCGGAAATAATGACGGTACTTGACATCAATCAAAGTTTTTCTTCCAAAATTTATGAATTATTTTCATGCGCTTTTAAATCCCGCCAAAATTTATTTATCTTCAAATTCAGTTTCTGAAAACTTATTTATATATTTTTAAAATCTAGTTTTATTACTTATCTTTTCCCGTGATTGATAGCCCTCCGCACTTGCCACCAAATTCTTGTAAAGGTATTTGTACAACATCTTAAATTAAGTTTGAAAAATATAGAAACAACAATACGGCGTCTTTTCCTATTTTTCGACACTCAAAATGGTATTTCAAAGCTTTATGTCTCTTAATTAAAAATTGCATTGTAAGCCGAAAACAGTTACGTTGACCTTAAAATTTCAGACGGTAATTTTTTTTTGCGAATTTCATTTAAATAGTGTTTTTTCTGGTTCAGCTCACCGCTCTGTTGCTTTGTAGTAAAACAATCTAACCATAGATAGACCGCCACACAACTCTGTCTCGGTGCACTCTCCTCGCTCCACGTACATTTATACGTCGTCTCATACTCGTATATACTCTTCTGTTATTCTAATGGCTCGATTTCACTTGATCAAATATTTTAGTTAGACAACAACAGGGGTTCGTTTAAATTTTTTTGGTGGGGCTCGAATATTAGCTCACACGCCACTGATCATAGGGTATTCGTACTCTATTTTATCCTTCACAGTGTAACCAGCTCTCTTCCTTCAAATCCGTGCATGTTAACTTTACGGGCGACCTTCGATATTAAGGTGCGGGCTGACATTTCCTGTTCTTGTTATGATTGCTCTGAATATTTGGACCATAAAACCCGATTGAGGTCATTGCGATTTATTGAACTCTGTTTCGTATTATTTATCCGTTTTTATTTCGCTAGTTTTATGCAAATGGGACATTTATAAACCTCCCACATAGTAGTCATCAGTAACATATATATAATAATATTAATAATAACAATAATAATAATAATAATAATGTTTTAATATCTTCTTTTTTTATAACAAAATAATAAAGAATGATATAATCACTAGGATTTCCCGTGCTGAGGATTTCATTTGCAAAATATTAAATTACATTATATAAAATTGATGAAAAAATAAAAATAATTGTTAAGTGAGGTGTTTTAAGTGCAGTTGAGTGGTTTCATAATATATATGTATTATAATGATATATACTTTCTTTGTGAGATTAATATGTTTGTATTACGAATATTATTGCGTTTCTATGGTTTCTGGATCTAACAAAAACTACTTCGAATAATTCACCATTTTAAAAGAGCACCTGCCTATTTGGCTCGGTGCTATAATTATCGATAAGCTAAGGGTTTCTAGATTTGGTATATGTTTTGCACTTTGCAAGGCTCAGTTACACCCATTTTTAGTGCGTTTCCGCTATCGCCAATGAGATTTTGTACGGAATCAGAATTCGGAGCTGAGCTTTTACCTGAGTTGTTACGAAAGCTCTAGAGGATGAAGTTAGTATGCAGCGAGCTTTTATTAAATTATCAACTTCATATAGCCATCCATGCATGCGGTTTTCCTTAAGGCCTCTGCCATCTTTGGAGATGCTGTGAGCTGTGTGGTAGATCTTTTTAAAGAGATAACTTTTTGAACCCTTGTCTTGAAGACACCCATCTCTTATGAGAAAAGAAACATAACAGACGGCAGGTCATTCTGCAGCTGAGCTGTGGATTGAACTACTGAGAGGGAATAGTTTTCATTTCCTTTAATAACCTATAATTTATTTCTATCTGCTTCGCTTCGGAATATAAGACACCCACGTCAGTGTCTACCTGATGAGATATCGTCATTCAAACTCAAAAGCCATTTTCAATGGATTTTACTTTATTTAGTAATCAAATATGAATAGCCAGGTACTTCCTGCCGATTGTTTCCCCTTCGCCTCCTGTCTCCGGTGTCTTTCCGACTAACAGCATTCTCCAATTGAGTTTGCCGTATTTTCGGTTACTGGTTCCTAGGCAACGAGACTAATCAGTTAAAAGGGATATACTCAAATTAACTTCGCTTGGCCTTTTTATTTCGTAAGCATACGAAAATTGGCCAAGTCAAGATCCCTATCCGTTGGCAGACTAAGACTGAAGTCGTCTGCATAGACACAAACTCGCAGCGTCGTAATTCAGAATATTTTTACTTTTACGTATATGAAACATAATACACATTATTTTAAAAATATATCCTATTTTACGAAATTATGAGCCTGTAACCATGCAAAAATTCTTATCTTAATCTGCCAAAAAACAAGGACTTTGATTTGGCCTCTTTTCGTTGTATGCTCACTGTATCTTCTGTAGAGCCTCCTCTGTGATTCCATTCCACTTCAGACTATCTATTGCTTTTATTTCCTAGAGATTTCCCAGCCCCTCCGGGTCGATCAACACCTTGCTCATGGAGCGTGTATTGGTTTTCCTACATCCGATGGCTATACAGCTCTTGAATAGCTATAACCTCCTTCATATTGCCATGCCACCTACGACCATTCGTTGCCCTTTGCTCATAGAAACCCTTCTCTCAGCCTCTCCCGTCTAATGATTTTGCTTCGTATACCATTATAATTAATTTGCACTTTGCCCACAATTCCTAACAGAAGTCCACTGATTCTCACGCTGGTTAAAAATAGGAACTCAGAATGATAATTATTTATTTCATCGTTTTATTTATTTATTTTGGTTCCAGAAACAGATTAATTTTTAATTTCGTCGTAAAGCTAAAAAGCTCGCAGCGTCTTGCTAAATATGTTTACAAGATTTATTTACTTCGCCGGTGGAACATTTATTAATAACCTTGGCTATTTTTTGCAAACATTTCCCAAAATACATCAGCGATGATGGGTACGTAGTGACGACTTGCTTACTTTTAAAAGTAAATATTTACTTTTTATTTTCCGTTTATGACACTTAATTAAATAAAATGATTTTTTAATTGTATCAACGCCAGTGATGGGCACACTGGACACATCTTTAAGATCGAAGATGTTTCGAATTTGTATTCTCTCGGGGGTTTAAAAAAAACACCTTAAAAATTGTCTCTCTTCTTTAGACATAACATCCTCTTTGAGATTTTAAGGCGATTCAATGGGAAAAAATGCAAAATCGTGTGTTTTCGGTATGAGAATTTGATGGCCTAGAAACATCACAGATGATTTAATTGAATACTGCAAGTAGAACACACCTTAGCCTTTCGTTTAACTGTGCATATTTTTGGTGCGACTTTTTATAAGGCTAGAAAATTTAAAAAAAAAAGTATCAGACATTAAAAAAATGTTTAAAAGTCCGTAAAACATTTTAATAATTATGTCTGAGCTTTACAGAATAAAATAAAACACGCATTTGGTGATTGTTTTTTTTCCGTAAATCGAAAATTGAAACATGCGGCCGATGTTAAGCGGGAATCTCAACCTTGTCGCCACCTGCATAAGGAGCGCGTATTTTCGTTGGAATTTTAGCCGGTGGATCGCCTTAATTCAAAAAGTCAATTTATTCACATTTGGAAACGGATTTTTTATTTTCATAAATATTATATTAATTATAAATAAATCATTTCAATATGAAATAATACAGAATAGAATAAAACACGCATTTGGTGATGGTTTTTTTGCGTAAATCGAAAATCGAAACATGCGGCCGATGTTAAGCGGGAATCTCAACCTTGTCGCCACCTGCATAAGGAGCACGTATTCTCGTTGGAATTTTAGCCGGTGGATCGCCTTAATTCAAAAAGTCAATTTATTCACATTTGGAAACGGATTTTTTATTTTCATAAATATTATATTAATTATAAATCATTTCAATATAAAATATTGTTTAGGTATGTCATTGCTAATCACGCCAATTTAACTTTTCATCTTTTGCCAGTTCGATAATTTATGGAATAGTTTTCGGAAATGACGAACACATTAAAATTAGTTGGCATTTAGTGGAGCCATCCGTTAAATTAAATTGGCGTTATCGAAAATAAAATTACAACCTACACGTGTAATTTTGGCAAGTATAATTTAAATTAATTAAACGCAAATTACACGGAAATTATTTGTGTAAATGATGTCTAAGTATATTATTATTTATGGAGAGTGTGAAATTTGACAACTCGACCCCTCGGAATAACAAGGTTCCAACTGACAGAGCAATGTCGTGCGATAATGTGCTCTAGAGAGGCCGACTTTAAGGCACATTATCGCATAACATTGTCGTCTCAGATAGAACCTTGTTATTCCAAGGGGTCGAACTGCCAGCAAATTGAGCTAATTCGGGTGTTCCGCAGGGACGCTTCCTAAGACCGCATTTAATACCAGAATAAACCAATACCGTATTAATTATGGACCAGCCTAAAAATACTGCTTATTTATTGTGACATATTTTTTCGATGTGGTCTCGAGATGGCTTCCTCGGCGTGTTGCTTTCGGGAGTCACGATCATCAATCCCTCGGGTTTCCCAATACCTTATTTCTGGATGCTCTAGAAATAATGTCTCGATGATAAGTGGTTGAATCTGTAACTAATCTAGAGATAGCCTCTACCGCCGCGGACTGTAGACGACGGTTCGTTAATTATACGAGTTCGTTTATTTATTATTGCGTTTATTTGAGTGGGTGATAGATATGCCGATGGTAAGAGAAATAATTCTGATACCAAAAGCGTTTGAGTTCTTGTCCTGCCTTTGACTTTTATTCTTTCCCGGGGAAATCAATGAATTGTTTAAAGCATTACGAGGTCCGTTGTCAAATGTTTTAAATTATTCTAGAAAGTGGTAAAGCAGGGCCGTGTACAAAAACCAAAAGAAACCTCGCTTTCGTAAATAAGTCGACGACCGACCTCTGATTTTTGAGATATAGAATTGTATTTAATAATTACACACAAAACATCTTCTTTCCCTTGTCCCACTCGGGTCAGAGACCTGTCGCATCAACAAGACGCCTGCAGGAATACCTTTCCTGCGCTACGTCAACGGCATCCGTCTGTAGTAGGTCCAACCTCTCCTCACACAGCCTCTGGAGTTCCCTTTCCCATCTTTGTCTGGGGCGGCCCACTGGACGTCTTCCCTCTGGAATAGCGTTCGACCTTCTGGAATTCTTAATACGTGCCTAAGCCGCCTTAGTTGTGACTTTTCTATGAAGAGTAGGTACAGTGGTTTGATGTTTAACTCCTCTCGGATCATCGAGCTTCTTATTCGATACCATTTTGTAACTCTCAAATATTTCATAATTATTCATATATAAATGCTGTGCACTTAAAGAAGCTTTTCTTTACAAACGTTTGAAATTTATCCTAAAAGATATTAAAAATGTGTCCGAACTCAGGATGTTTATGTTAATCTGCTGTAAAAAACTCGCACTATTAAAAATATTTCTTATTAACGTTGACGTGATGGATGAAATTTGTTTTATAGACCCTAATTAACTTTGACTAAACACGGATGTTTTCCTAAAGAGATGGCACTGGCAATGCTCCAAATAATCCAGACCTTCGCGCGCCGCTCGGTGGACCATATTCAATGTAACGTTATTATTTATTTATCAATCAATGAAAAACCGGATCAAACTTGAGCTGATACGTAAATAATAAACAGAGCTGTGATCTCCATCGATTTGATATGACTTTAAGCAGTGATAATTGACTTGGATCGCGGGATGAGCTTTCTTTGGCATCAACACGTCAAGAAACGGCATTGACATTGATTTTATTTGAAGATTATGGATCAATGCACCTTTCGATAGTTGAGAAGATAACTAAGTTAGTTTTAACGATCAAGTTTGGAATTCAACCCTTGGGTGGAATGGAACGCCTCCTCTTCTGATTGTCTTCAGTTTCTTATGCTCAAGTCTGCTGCTTTGGCCCCCACACCGTCCAGCAACATTTAGAGTTCTTAGCACTCTTTCATCCTGTTTGGGTTGATATTTCCTAATACTTCCCTTTCCCTAAAGACGTCTTTGGTATACAGGTAGACGATGCATTCATTTATCCATGTGAAATGGATATATGTATTGTGCCCGAACTTTTTTCTTTTACGGAGACATCCAGTTTGCTCAAATCGGTGATACCAATGACAAAAATGCTCTTTCTAGTGTGAGGTTTAATATAAAAATGGAGACGAAAGCTACGCAGCGCTTCAGTCGCCGACTCAGTTTTACAGAACTCACGAACACAGATAACCTTGTACTGCATAGTAGCCATTTCTCTCACAACTGACGTGGAAGGGCTTCTTGGTGGCGCGGACACGCAATTATGAGCGATCAAGCCATGGGATTCAAAACTTTCGTATGTGAAATTGAGTTCATTATTTCGAATCGCTGTAATATCTACAGAATTTTATTCTTCGCCCAGAAATAAACTCACAGCTTCTAAATCCGCGGTACAGAACAGCCTCTTGGTCATTTAACTGGGGAAGTTTTATTGTTAACAGTCCTTCACACTAGCGTTCAAATACTTACAATGAACATTTTATTTCAGTTGGCTCCCGAGGTAGCTGGGAAATTTTATGATGTTCGTTATAAAGTATTTATTCAATAAAATAAATGAATAAAAAACAGCAGCAGCAAGGAATAGGTACAATAGAAAAAAGTATTCACGTTAGGGTGGCGGAGCAGCATTTCCGTTTGTAGATCTTCAATTGAATCTCGAAGTTCACAATACTCTAGCACGAATTTGGTCGCTAATGCAGAAGGTCGTTAAATAATACAATAATATATATATATATATGTAGGTAGATACTGAGCAAACTATACAACTCCGAGGAACAAGCGAATGCTTTGAATCGGTTTCAAGAATTATTGGTTCCCTACCTTCCGTATTGAATTCCTTCCCCGGAGACATTTCAAATTAGCCGATAATCTATCGTTTTCCCTTTGTAGCAATTCCTGAAGTTGCTCTACAATACACATCGCTCACGGCGATGGGAATACATGGGAACATACTAAATCGGAAAATAATGTTGCTAAATTATTATCGCCAATGATGGAACACATATCATAGATGCAGGGTGTAACAGGATTCCTAAGCTTATTTGGAGAGAAATAGGTATATTTATGAAATTTTGCTCTAAGTTGACCTTTTTTCTATTCATTTCATTTCATTGCCGGCAACCCGGGGGCGTTTATTGGCATAAAATTTAAACATTTACATGTACTTTACCCGTCTCACTAGACGATGTCTGTTCTGAGACGTGTAACAAAATAAATATATAGATGTATAAATGAAAGAAAATACATAAAGAAAAGTGTAAAACATATAAAGTGTATTTTAAAAACAAATTTTAAACAGTGTAAATGTAAAGCTACAAAATAAAAATTAAGAAATTAAAAATATAAAAAGGATTATTCAAGAGGGCATACTAAAAATATGTAAATTTAAAAAAAAAACATATAACAGTAATAAGAATAACAATGTCAGACTAAGGAGAGTGTGCAAGTAAATTTTTGATGCAATTCCTTTGACTGTTCATTAGCCATGTAAGAATATATTAAAAACATATATATATATACTCATTGAAGGTAATAATATTAACAAATCTCAAATGAAATATTAAACAGAAAAAGATACAGAAAATGAAAAGGTAATGGTCGCATTTGGGAATTAAACCCTGGACCTATCTTACCGGGACAACACTCTACCACTGATCCAATGAATTTTGTAATCATACAAATAAGATAGCAATCAATAATATGGGAATAAAATAAATAGAGAATAATATTGGTATAGTACCCGGCGTTGTCCGGGGTTGTGAATGGTTTGTAGGAAAGTTTTGAGGTTGTGATGTGTTACCCCTACGCGACTTTGACCATTTATATTTCACATGGCGCCAATGGCTAGACATTAGCTAAACAGGGCGAAGCTGTAATTAGGGCTATGTCACACGCAGCCAGTAGCAAAGACAGTAATAAGTGGCAACTAGATCTTTGAGTTAATTTTAAGTCACTGTCCGCCTCTGGACGGTGGGTTATGTGGTTAGTAGTAAATTACCGTTAAGTAACAATTTAGTTGACTAGATTGGAATATCCAGGACTGTGATTTAGTTACCGCTTATCACTGTCCTTGCTACTGGCTACGTATAACCCGCGCGTTATGATTTAAACTGAAGATGCTTTAATGAACTATGTGGTCCAAAACCTTCAGAAAATTATCATGTTAGGATGGGTCCTTTTATTGCAATCGAAAGAAGTGAAAAAATGACAAGTTTGCCAAATATAATATAATATTTGTACAAAATAAACAAGTACTTAAAAAAGTAGTGCGATGGTCAAGAACGTTTTGACTAGCCAAGGTAACAGCCCATAGTTGGGACTCTAGTAACAATGTTGACTTAGGTGACGGACGAGAAGGTGGTACGTTAACCTGCAGACCTAGCCCACTCGAGGTCGTGAGTTCGAGACAATACTTATTATTTACATATTTATAAATCATAATACATAATTATTATTTGTCAATACATCATACTTCAATGCCATCGCAAAGAGTTGAAATATAGACCTATGTCGAGATTTACGTTAATGGAATGCCACAAGGATCTTTTCTGAGACCTGTTTTATTACAGTTAGGTACTTGTTATATAACATGCAATTATAGCTAATAGAAACAAAGGGAGATATGTCATGGAAACGTGGTGACTACCAAGACCGGTGGAGCTAATGAAAATTATACGTTTGGTGTATCTTTATCTATATATCTAATATATTTAGAAATCATAACGCATTATTATTTGCCAATACATCATACTTCAATGCCAGCGCGAGTTGAAATATAGACATATGTCGAGATTTACGTTAATGGAATGCCACAGGGATCTTTTTTGAGACCTGTTTTATTACAGTTAGGTACTTGTGATATAACATGCAATTATAGCTAATAGAAACAAAGGGAGATATGTCATGGAAACGTGGTGACTACCAAGACCGGTGGAGCTAATGAAAATTATACGTTTGGTGTATCTTTATCTATATATCTAATATATTTAGAAATCATAACGCATTATTATTTGCCAATACATCATACTTCAATGCCAGCGCGAGTTGAAAGATAGACCTATGTCGAGATGTACGTTAAAGGAATGCCACAAGGATCCTTTCTGGGACCTATTTTTTTTTTAGAGTTACGACTTCTGATATAACATTCAATTATAGACAATAGAAACAAAAAGATATAGCATGGACAAATTTATCCAATAAAGACCAGTTATAACTTCAATATTGCAGAACTCATGAGACATCCGCTGTGAGTCATCGTGTGCAATCGTGTATCGCTGCTTGATTCGTTTAACAATTATAACGGTGACCATTCATGAATCGAACTCTTTTATTTGACACGATAAAAGTTCACAAGTTCCTCAATTTCTATGGGTATTTGATTGGAAACATTCGACATTCTAGTATTTTCCGTTTCTTTCGTTTTCATGTAGGACGCGTGAGAAGGAGGATAGTGTTGGAAGGATTTAGCATGATTAATATTTTTGTCGATGACTTACGAAGGCCCTCTCTCTGCTGAGGTCGACTATATTATATCAATATGGACATAAACTTTAACTTTTTTATCTAGCCGCCAGTGTCGCTTTACGCTTTAATCTCGTGCTGTTATGTTTCAACTGAAATCACTGGCACTGCTCTCATGATGGTGGCTGCTAGACAACTGTCCTACGATCTACAATAGAAACCGGTTTGCAGAATTGGAGCAGATGTACCGGTTGATAGCGCCGCGCGTTACTTGCTTACTGCATCACACCGTTGACGGCGGGTTGAGATTGCAATCCGGAAATCGTTAAATCCGGATTTTATGATTTCCGGATTTTCGGACGAGCTTAATCAGAAAATAAGTTATTTGCAACACAATGTCTTACGAAATGAAATGAAGGCGTCCAATAGGCTAATAGGCATTTAATATGGTTTTGCAATGGTTGTTAACCCTATAATCAAATGTTCAAATCTTGCACAAATACAACCTTTAGTGCAAAGAAGGAGAACACTTATTATTTAGTCAAATAATAACACAAAAAAGAATGGTTAATATTAAATGCAAGATAGATGAAGAATATAAATGGGAAATAGAAGAAAATATTGTTTTGTCTGAAACTAAGTATGCATAATATGTATATGTATACAAATACGATAATGCACCCAAATTTATCTGAGTGCCTGATAAGTGTCACTTATTCAAAAAAATTATAGTGAAGCTACTTGACATGCTTTGTGTTTCAAAAAATCTGAAAATCCGGATTTTTTGAAATCTCATCTCTTAATATATTTTCGGTTATTGCAATTTGAAATTCTTATTTTATAAATAATATATACGTGTTTTGTGTTTACAAAAATCCCAATATCCGGATTTTCCGACACTAGTCCGGATTTGCGATCCCTAACGGTGGTATAGCGACATGCAACAACACTTCCAAAGCGGTCACATAGGTTAAGCAATCTTTGCGGAAATCGGCGCTGAATTATGCCTTTATAAATAATCAGTGATTACTATCCGGTTTCGCCCGAGCTTCGACACTATTTTTTATTATTAATCGATTGTAAAATATGGAACTAAGTCGTCCGGATAGCTACATGGTTATTTCATTTCTCCAAAGTTCATGATAGAAATAACGTTGCCAGTTGAAAATCATTACACTAATCTAGTCATTCCGAAAAGGTCACTTTGTGCAAGTTTAATGTCGCCAGAGCTCACCGTTCTAAACAGTCGCTGTTGGTTAAGAAAACATTTGAAAATTATCGTTGAATTTAATTATGTTGATACATAATGCTAACAATTTATTTTTACGTATTTACCTCCCAGCGTTGGAGATATTTACAGTAAACTAGTGAAATTCTACCATTTAGATTTGAATTTTTTTACAGTTTAATAAGACAATATTTTGCAGACAACTAAGCATACTTCATTTAAAAATATAAATTGATAAATAGGTAATTACACAATATAAGAGGAGGCAGCTGTTTCGCCTTTTCGTCTTAAGGCACTGTCAAAATGTTTGTCTTGGAAAAATATAATATTCGTTCATTTTACATTTTTTTTAATTATAACTTAAGGCTCAACAATACCCTTCTCAATATGTTCACATTATCAAAACAATACAACACATTTAAATTAATCAATTAAGAAAACGTTATCAGTTAAATACGAGGAAACACATTAAAAATGTGAAAAACTCACAGAATTCACAATTTTAATTGTGTTCATTCAATTAAGAAAACATTATCAGTTAAATACGAGGAAACACATTATAAATGTTAAAACCTCACAGAATTCACAATTTTAATTGTTTTCTAACTAAACCGGTTTTACTGATAATAAATCATAATTTTTTTTTAAAACCCGTCCAAATTAGAAACTGGTGGGAGTAAATAAAATCACATAAATAAGTCATCACAATGTGGATTGCCACAGTGTGAAAATGGCCTTAAACGCCGAAACAGCTGTCATAATAATAAAAACTAAAAACACTAGCAGAACTTGATAATAAAATTATCAAATTTGAATTACATTAATTTTTAAAAAAATCAACAATACCCCCCGTGTGGAAACTGAACATTATTTGAAATAAGATATATTAATAGGGAAGAGAGCGTTCATGTAGATAATGGTTAGGGCGTAAGCGATCGTTTAAAGAATATTTAATACAACACGACATATTTAGAATAGAGCAAAAATCTCAATACTGACTTTGTAGCATTTAAGGCGAAGCTATCAATGAAATCACTATTCGATTAATCTATACTACGAATCGGTTTACATTATGAAAACCAAAAATATATGCTTTCGATGAATTGAATCTTTTCCTAGAAATTCCCTTGATAAGAATTAAAATAAATTTCATAATTACGTTGTAAAAAATATAAGCCTAAACTACAATTTTAGAAAATTATGAACGCTTTTGAGAAACCTGTTCTTAAAAATACTGCTTTATAGCTAAAATTATTTGTGAAGGATTCCCTTAATCAATTTTTATCTTTCTTACAAAATTCTTCACAAAATAAATAAAAACCCGCTTTTAGCGCTTACAACAAACACTTCTAGATTCAGCTTGCCAAGCGAATTTTATGCACATTACCTATATTCGTTGTGACATAAGACACACAACTCGTAGCAAATATGTTTGGTTGGTATATTCCTCTTAGAGAAACGCTCTGAAATTGTTCATACCTATAACATGTTCAATAACAGAAGCACACGCGGTCATTATGTTTTTCGGTGTATACTTTGAGATTATTTCTATCGGGGAAATTTCATTTATGTAATTAATTACCTTTTCAATTAAACATCTGATTAGAGATTATATTCAAAAATAACATATGTTTTTTTAAATGCATACAATCTTCATGTTTTCAAGGGAAGTTTGTAATATGTATCTACATATGAATTCTGAATGCGGAGACTTAATAATTACTAACTAACTACCCATCACGCTGTTTCGCTGCAGGGGTAGGCAGAGAGGACGGACCGCCAAACAACTCGATCTTGGCATACACTTCTTCGTTCATTCACTTTCATACAATGTCTCATACATTCTCTTCTGTTAATCCGACTTCTGACATGGCCCGACTCAAGTATTTGATTCACTTGATCGTGCCATGTCTTCCTCGTACGTCCTCGGCTTCTTCTTTCATTCACATTCGCGTCATATATTCTACTTTCTTCGTTCATTCTCTCTACATGTCCAAACCATCTAAGCGTCCCTTTTCTTGCTCACTACGCTTACATCGCCTTGCATTTCCTTACGAATCTCAACATTTTTCTTACAATCATATATGGTTTTACCACACATTCGTCTCAGAGATCTCATTTATACAGCATTCAGTCTACTTTCATCCTTCCTCTGCCAGTTCCATGCCTCACTGCCATACATCAGGGCTGGTATCAGCACTCCATTGTGGACTGCTAGCTTCGCTTCTTTGGACAATTTTTTGTTTGCGCTAACCGCGTTCAGTTCTCCGTTAATGGAGACTAAAAACTGCTTCCGCGGGTTTTTGCTTCATTGTTGACATTGCGCACCTCCGCGCTGATAAAAGATAACAGTTTTTAACACACGTAAAAAGGACACAGTATGTTCATCGTGGTACGAATTGAATTGCAGATTCTTTTACGTATGAGGGGAAATTACCATTTCTACTATTCGCGTCTACACGGCGATTAGCATAGGACTCTAGGACATTAATACTGTTAGATACTTTTTTGTAGAAATAGCCCATTAAAAACCGTCTCGTTTCAAAATGGAAATCAACAAATATAATAAAGAATAATTTAACTCAACGTAATAAACTGACACGAAAAGTCTTTGAAAAATATGAACATTAAATAATATTTCCTTTTGTGAAAAGAGGACATATTTCCGTTTTATTTTTAACATTTTCTCTAATTTTTCTTTCCCCGTTCAAAGCGTTTTTGTGTCACTTCTCCATCGCCCAGTCCTCCTAATGAATTTGAAATTAATTATTAAATTGAAATTGGTAAGTACTTTACTTTATTTTAAGTACGTACCTACTGAATTAATAAATAAATAAAAACATTAAGGACTTTTCTTTGAACCCTCGTCACATTTGACATTGTCAGCCATCAACAAAGTTTTGATATTTTTTATTGTATTTGCCACTTTAAGTAAGAGTCCCCGTAATCCGCTTGTTTTCGGCCCGTCAGCTTTTATTCACATTTTAAGTTGGGTTGTCTGATCAGTCGTCAAGCTTCACTGTCATTAAAATTTGACCAAATACTGACTGGCCGAAAATCGGCGTTCAACGAGGAGCATTATTTGAAGTGGCAAATGTAAAAAAAAAATAATGTGTCATTAAAAATTTTACAAATTTTCTTGCCATGTCAAAAAGTCCCATAGTTTTTGCACTGCCAGCATGAAAAGAAGCATGTGTGTGTCAAAATAATATAGACAAAAATGGAGAGCGATGCGGTTGTTTAAATGGTTTTAAATGGCAACACCAAGGTGAATGAAATAAAAAAAATCTTTAAAAAAAGCATTTCGGTACAAATGAATATTTTTCACATCAATATCAACAAACGGTGTTCAGAAATGATACTTCCGGAAAGGAAATGATTCTGAATCATGTTCTAAGGAAATTTAATATTAGAACTTGTTTTTTTTTATCATACTTAATGATAATGAGGATGTCTCCTGTTTTATTATTTTTATATTTCCAAAAATGACGCAGTTATGAGCTTTCAAAGTGAACTCGGTTAAAACGACCTCTTAAAATACCCGTGACATCACGAGACACAATTCAGTACAATTCACAATTCGTGTGGCAGTACCGCATACTGCCGCGCCAGTCAATTTATGTACCGTGACATCTTAAATCTTGGGTAACTGCTCGGTATTTTTCAAAAACTCAAAAAGTTCTGTCCTCAGCATCCAAAATTTGTAAATAACACGAATTCGTTGTAGGAGACAACCTCCTTGTATGGAAAGGTTTTTTTTGTTTTATTTTTGAATTTTACATATCGAAAAACCATTTATTGAATGTTAAATCAAAATTCGGAATTTTGAACAATTTGGATCATTTGAATAAAAATAACTTTTGTTCAAAAATCGGTGTTGCCATATTCATCAAAATTTTATTTCTATTTTATTCAATTTCTAGATTTGTTGACTGTATTTTGAAAAATCAAGCACATAAATGTGACCTAGCTTAGAATACAAGTTAAAAGAAACACTGCAGCACATGAATTATACCCAATTTGTTGTAAATTTTAAAATTTATGCTATGCATGTTTCTTCTAGCCTTTTTAATTGTTTAATGTGTCATGATTTTGATGTGTGTCCGTGTGAATTTCTTAGAATATAATATCTATGTTAGAAACTGAATCTTATTTATCTTTTCTTTATTACTTCACATTTTAATACAATCTCAAAAAGCTACCAAAGACAACTTACGAGTACATTTAAAATATTGAATTTCAATGCGAATTCTGTTTCCCTTTCACTCTGTTCGTGCGTGATATTAATGAATCGATATTTTAAATTGAAGAAAATTTATCGATTTTTTATCTGCACTTCTATACTCTCAGTATCAAATTAATGAGTAGCATTCAGAATAAAAATGTTACTTAAAATTGCTTTTGCTATGTTTAGTAACTAGATCTGAATCGCAGGACGCTTCTTCCCAACCTTTCCCTTTCCTTTTACCGCCCCTCGCCCTTCCTCAGATCCTTTATCTTCGCAGCATTCCTTAATTGGTAGTGCTAGAAATACATCCCACTAGATTTGTTAAGGCTAAACGAAACGTGATACACGCTCACAGATGGCGCTATTTAAATATTTTATAAAAAATACTTTTAGCACTCAATGCCTTTAAATATTGTGATGAAATGTTTGTTGGTTGGTGTATATGCGGAATATAAAATGGAATAATTTGTTATTGTAAGTCGAAAGCTCAAGTTCTTCAAGAAACTTATAAAAATACTGTATATGTTAGTTTTACAATAATATATTGTATTTTTATAAGTTTCTTGAAGGACTAAAGCGTTAAACTAGTAAAAACAATTTATTCCATTTCATATTCTATGGCATACCCGCCAACAAACAATTCATTTCAATATATAAAGCATTACATACTAAAAGTGTTTTACTAAAGTCTTTTAATTAGCGCCATATATGAGCGCGTATTCCGTTTGGTTTAACCTTAAAGATTTGAATTGTCGGGTTATCCCACCACTACCCTTATCTTCCTCTCCCTAATTCCGCACTTAGTTTTACGTGGTAACAGAGATAAAAATAATATATATCGTTTGTATCAGAATCAGGGGTACCATACTATTAAAAATGTTGAAAATTTGAAGCTTTGACATTTTAGTAGCATTTTGAATTTGTATTTTGATAGTCGGTGTTATTCTTGCCTAGCCTCTACAGTACTACTAGTGTTTAGTATTTATTGTATTAGTTTGTTGCATGTGTATGTTGTGCATCTTCACGCTTGTCTTGTTTGTTATGCACGCAGGTCCCGACGGGCATCGCAACAGCTATCCCGCAGCGACGAGAACATCACGCCGCAGCCGTACAGGAGGTAAGTCCACACATTAAACCCCTACACACTCCACCACCGCGCCACCCACCGGTTGCGATAATGTCAAATCCCGTACAATCAGGAAACTACAAAAATGTATAAACAGTCCTGTATAATTACCAAGCTACAAAATTGTGTAAACAGTCCCGTATAATCATGAACCTACAAAATTGTGTAAACAGTTCCTTATGATCATGAAGCTACAAAATTGTGTAAACAGTTCCTTATGATCATGAACCTACAAAATTGTGTAAACAGTCGTGTATGATCACGAAGCTACAAAATTGTGTAAACAGTCCCGTATAATCATGAAGCTACAAAATTGTGTAAACAGTCCCGTATAATCATGAAGCTACAAAAAATGTGTATACAGTCCACACACTATAAATGTACAATAAAGTATAATATACTATAAAGGTAAGTGAGAACAATTCTATATGCTGGTCACAAAAGTATGAAAACAGTCCCATTTAATCACATAGTTAAAACATTGTGTAAGCATTTCTCTATGAACATGAAGCTAAAAAATCATGTAGGTATAAAAATTTGAACAGTCCCATTAATCACGAAGATGTAAAATCTGTAAACAGTTCCTTATGATACAATATTGTGGTAACATTCCCATGTAATCACGAAGGGCACTCATATGTGTAAATCGACCCATAAAGATTTCAAAAATTGTCACGAAGGTGCAATAATGTGGAAATACAGTCCAGTATGATCATGAACCTACCATAATGTTTAAACAGTCCCTAAAAATCGTGTATAAACATTTTTTTATGAATAGTTCCATATTTATACGTATTATAATCATGAAGGTAGGTACAGCATTTTGTAACATTCCCATATGATGCTTGTGGTATGAAGAAGTGTTAACAGTCCAGTATATACGTAATCTCAGTTCAATATACCCACAAAGTTACAGTCCAGTCTTTTGTGTTTTTTTGAGGAATTTTCGTTATGATCGCGTGCAAAATTGTATCTACGTCCCATTTATAATACAGAGCAGACTATATGTAATTATTTTATCTAGCCAGTTTCCCAGCTGTGAGATCTTTTTAACAAAATTGTATCTACGTCCCATTTATAATACAGAGCAGACTATATGTAATTATTTTATCTAGCCAGTTTCCCAGCTGTGAGATCTTTTTAACAAAATTGTATCTACGTCCCATTTATAATACAGAGCAGACTATATGTAATTATTTTATCTAGCCAGTTTCCCAGCTGTGAGATCTTTTTAACAAAATTGTATCTACGTCCCATTTATAATACAGAGCAGACTATATGTAATTATTTTATCTAGCCAGTTTCCCAGCTGTGAGATCTTTTTAACAAAATTGTATCTACGTCCCATTTATAATACAGAGCCTATGTATTATTTTTATCTAGCCAGTTTCCCAGCTGTGAGATCTTAACTCTAAGTATCTACGTCCCATTTATATTACAGAGCAGACTATATGTATTATTTTATCTAGCCAGTTTCCCAGCTGTGAGGAATCTTTTAACAAAATTGTATCTACGTCCCATTTATAATACAGAGCAGACTATATGTAATTATTTTATCTAGCCAGTTTCCCAGCTGTGAGATCTTTTTTAACAAAATTATTTATCTACGTCCCATTTATAATACAGAGCGAACTATGTAGTATTTTATCTCTGGCCAGTTTCCCAGCACAATGTCTTTTTAACAAAATTGTATCTACGTCCATTTATAATACAGAGCAGACCTTATGTAATTATTTTATCTAGCCAGTTTCCCAGCTGTGAATCTTTTTAACAAAATTGTATCTACGTCCCATTTATAATAGAGCAGACTATATGTAATTATTTTTATCTAGCCAGTTTCCCAGCTGTGAGATCTTTTTAACAAAATTGTATCTACGTCCCATTTATAATACAGAGCAGACTATATGTAATTATTTTATCTAGCCAGTTTCCCAGCTGTGAGATCTTTTTAACAAAATTGTATCTACATCCCATTTATAATACAGAGCAGACTATATGTAATTATTTTATCTAGCCAGTTTCCCAGCTGTGAGATCTTTTTAGCAAAATTGTATCTACGTCCCATTTATAATACAGAGCAGACTATATGTAATTATTTTATCTAGCCAGTTTCCCAGCTGTGAGATCTTTTTAACAAAATGATTACCAACAAGCAAGGCATTATTTCGCTCTGTAAATTGGCCTATTACGATACACACATAATCAAATTACACATAGGGCAAGTTTTTCTCCAGAAATTCGCTACTTTTCTGGGAGCTACGACTTTGGGACAAGTTTCATCCAATTTTCTATCCAATTTCTCCCATTCCGTCATATTTCTCCGGCTTAATTATTTCCCCTTCCCCTCCCGCCCCCCCCTCACCCTTCCGTCTGACATGTTGATGGATGGACTATTCTGCAATTTGCTACCCAGCTGAATATCGTACAGGCTGGTCCAGAAGACAGATTACGAAGTTCTTCCCCATTCTTCTTTAGTTTCTAGTTTAGCTTCATGAAATATTTTCCTTGTGCATTATTGTTATGATATTATCTCGAATCAAGATAATGAGAACGAATTGGGAATCAAATTATGAATAACTTATAGTAGAACTCATGACAGATCCGTTGTAACCCAGCTTAAATTTTATTAATTCGAAATAATGATAATATTATTACGCAGGTACGATGAACATAATGTTTTTAACGATAAAAACATTTCCAGGCATACCATTCATCAAAATCAATATCAATATCAACAAAATATAAAAATAGTTTTAAAAAGTAGAAAAATTTTTTTTGTAATTTTATTCTTTCACTGTACGTTTTTATTTTTATTTTTAAATAAACATTATTATTATTTTTAATCCGCATTTTAAAGAAAAAAATTCTTTTGACCGTAATCAACATTTTAAAATATTAGTAATGTAAATATATAATTTTAAAAATAATTAATAAATATAGGATTTTAACAATAAATAATAAATATGTTTCTTTTCAAAAACATTATATTTATCGTATTGCGTAATAATATTATCATTATTTATAATTATCAAATAATCCCTCGCCGACGTCCCTCTCTCTTAATCGGCTTATTCCGCAGAGAAAATAATGCATAAAGCTGCCCTAACACGCAAGGTAGACGTGACTCCAATTTAAGTAAAACAGCAACTAAATAAAAAGTTTGGCTTGTTGTCTATTAATTCTGACGTCAGTGGCTTATTCTTATTCTGCTATTGATACTGATCTATTTTAATAAGCAGGTTAGATTAGATTAGGCTAAGTTAGGTTGGTATAAAATTAATATTAAATATATGAATTTAAAATTTTATTTTCCTTCCACCCAGTCAGTACGTTAGAGCGAGAAAAACCGCAGCAAGCGAATATCGCCCCTAGCCTCTGCTGATTACTGAAAATGCAGCGGTCGCTTTTCGTAAATCCGCACACAAGTAGAATTTTCTTGCAATTTGCACGTTTTTCTCCTTATAAGACGTGAAAAATAAGAAGAAACCGTCAGAAATAAGTTGAAGACTTATTGATACAAATAGAAACAAGGGAGATGGCACACTATTTATGTTTCCCCACCTTCGTCTTCCCCTTCACCTTTCCTTCCCCAACACCTTCAGTCTCACAACATTCCCCTATTGGGGATTCCAAAGTCTCACTGGCTCCAGACGGTTGGGAGCAGTTGGGACTCTTGTGGGGTATTCATATAAAAAAATATATATTTTGAATGAACGCGCGCATCGCCAGTGTCGCCAACATCGTTCACCTATACTACTGCGAATCGCATCTACGCACAGCGGCGCCCCGCCTTAAATGGTTTGGAGGAAAGTTTTGAGGTTGTGATGTGTTACCCCTACCAAATAATTTTCCTCTTATTTTGAACGTCAAGTGTGCAAAATTTCATCAAGCTCGGAATAAATCTGTAGATTTGTATAGAAAACAAACAAACACCGCCCGCCCGGGACATTCTTATTTATATAATAGACTAGCTGAAGTACCCGGGGTTATTTATTAATGGTTTGGAAGAAAGTTTTGTAGTTGTAATGTGTTAACCTCTACCCGTGTGCAAAATGTCCTCAAGATGTATTAAAATTCTGTTTAAGGCGTGGGGAAGGGGGTGGTTTTTCTAAATCTCATGTAGGCGGTGACCTTCATCTTGTTTAGAAAGTCAAGTGTGTAAAATTTCATCAAGCTCAGAATAAAACTGTAGATGTGTGTATAAAACAAACAAACACCGCCCGCCCGGGACATTCTTATTTATTATAATAAAGAAGAAGAAGATATATGGATTGTTTCTGCCTTTGAATAAATAATACAGGAAGAATAATGGAAGTGGCTTTCCTGTTATTTTTAAATAAACCCACTGTTGTAGCCACTGACTTGAAATAGGCCGCGCAGCCGTTCCTCTTAACGATGAATTTAGTTTTGATTGTCTTAACGTGTGATCTTTGAATATTTGTAATATTGAGTTTTTTTTTTTTTTATAGATGTCTTCAATTTTTGGAAGTTGGAAAATATTGTACATGCCATCCTTGCTTCTGTTATCTGTGGGAAACCCATTTCTCTGACGTAGAACTTTGAACTCAGCCAGATCGAAATCACGGGACGCGATCGGTAAACTCCCAAAATAACTGGCCAATCGACACAGTGAAATTTGAAATTGAACCGAGTGATGCGAGTAGTATTAATTAAAGAGCAATAAATCCCACTCATCGTTTCATGTTTTTGTGTCCGTTATTATTATTTGACAGGGTTGACCCCGGATCGAGATGCCGACCAGAGTCTTCAATTGGTTCTAACGTCTTTATTCCACTTTGATTGAGTGACTCTATGATTGGAATCGAATAAACACAATATACAATATTTGTTGGCTGTGTTCATTAGTTGATCCAGGAACGGAACAAGGGGGGCCCTAGCATGAAAGCCAACATCGACATGATAAAAGCGTCTTATCAACAGTATTGGTTTTTAGTCGACGTTTGCATTTGACAATTTTTTCGACTAAAATACCGAGCCCGTTCGCTTCCTAAATAAGCTTGTCTACCACAGAATAAAGAATACACACTTGAAGTGCCTTCCATGTACATTTAAATGGAAGCCGGTGTGCCTTTGACTTATTACAGAAAATACAGCGCTCTGTCTCTCTCACACGGCATGCATTTGTATATTGCCATTACATTTGGTCGAGATGAAGTGATGATGGAATTTTTTTTTATATTAGAACTTTTAAGGCCCGAATGGCCAGACTTTCGGATCACGAAATACGCCCACATCGGATTTCTTGTGTTTTTCTTTATTCTATGTTGTCTACATATCGACAACATCGCGGCAAAATTTGGCGCCGAAATCAACTTGCACAGGCTGATTTTTGCTCAACGTTGACAGATTTGAACTCGGGGAAAGCCAAAGTCGTTATTTATGGCAATGGCTAACGACTTTTGGTAAAAAAAGGTAAATATTACCAGTTGAGACCAATGTTTTAAGAAATAAAATACCCAAACTGAGAACCTAACAACCTTTTAACTAATTTTTGTCATGAAATCATTTGGAATTATATGAAACGGAAACCTCTAAATTGCATCAAACGTAGATTTCAAGAAAAAAAAACTCAGAATTATATACAGTATTTATAAAAAAAAAGAGCACAAAGTACGTCTATCGCCCAAAATCATTATGATATCGTCCAACCAAACCATCTCCGTTGATCGACAGGCGACAGTTATTGCACACTTTGGGAGTCACTGAATTACAGAATGTAAAAATGATAACTACTGCATTCATTTACGATAAGTACGAAAGTATCTACATAATTTTTAATTGATTAAATATTATATAGGAAAATCATTTTGTGAATTCATTTTCAATAAAATGATTAAGAATTATTTTGTTTATACCACCATTTAACAAATAGATATCAACATGTTTCGAAACCACTGGTTTCAACATCAGAATATAAACTACACTTAAAAATAATGAAAAAATGACAAGTATAGACCAATTATAAATAGCAATTGGTGATAGATGATGAGAGGAGGTAAATAATTAAATATTAATGTTGAAATAAACAATTTTCGTAAAATACTGCTTATTATATTTATATTATAAATTTAAACAAAATCAAGATTAAAATATGGTTCAAAATAAAAATCATTTTCTAATTATAAATATTAATATAAAAAAAAATTGAAATACCTTTTTATTAAATATTTGTTTATTAATAATATGTAATTGGACTACTAACACATTTTCTGTTTTAAAAAAAAGTAATATTTTATATCGTGTACTGGAACAATGTAAGTCTTCCGCTAAAGTTCGTTTTGTTTTTACCGATGAAAGTGACCGCGTACGTTTAACTTACTAGTAACACCATTGTAGCGGATTGCGGGGCACTTTTGACCGTATCACCGTCATAAGGTTCATTACTCGCCGACTTCATTATTGATGCCAAACTACTCCCAAGTTTATCATCGTAATGGTGACCGGGCTACCAGGCTAGCAGAAAGCGGTGTCGGTAATTAATTAATCTAACCGCAGTTTCCTTTTTTGCCACCGGAACACACCCGAAACCGATTAACCGCCATTTGTAACTTCTATCCATGATGATACGAGAATTATTATTTTTGACAGTGAGATAATGAAACCGCGTAAATTTTTGGAATAGTCTTGAAGAAAAAGAATCAACAACCCATTTTATCACCATTCTAGCCGAGGAGATATTCGGCTTCCTATCAATAAAATTGCAAATTTTCTTCCCTAGTTCTTTTTTTTTTAAATGATGTCACCTTAATTAGTAAAATCGTTTTTTCCACAAATTTAGATTTGAACGCCATCTTTTACCATAATTTTTTTAATCTGTAGCTATTTGTAGGCTAGCAAAAAATCGTATCAAGTAAAATAAATAATCTATGTATATGGAGAAGAGTGTTTTTTTGTTTTGTGTACAAATCTAAAGTTTTATTCCGAACTCGGTGATATTTTGTACACTTGACCTTAAAAACCGAGAGGAAGGTCACTGTCTACATGAGATTTCTAAATATCACCCCCATCCCTCTTTCCCACCTCTTAAATCAGCTGAATTTGGTATTTGATGATGAAATTTTGCACACTTGACGTTTAGAATAACTACTTGGTAGGGGTAGGGGTAACATATTACAACCTCAAAACTTTACTCCTAACCATTTATTACCCCTGCAATGTCGGGTATTTCAGCTATTATGTAATAAAAAAAAAGAAAACTAAATTTCAAAATCTTATTCGTTTTGTATAAATATTTATATTAGGGTAGCATAGCTGCTCTTTCCATTTATTTGCTATTCATAACTTTGATCTTCGATTGCATCTTAGAATTCTTGATACTTTAAATAAAAACAGTCTAAAATTGAGCTATACCCTTTTTGCTTGTTTTGTAAAAGAACAAGTTAAAAATATAAACAGTTAAAAATATAAACAATTAAAATTATAAACAGTTAAAAATATAAACAATTAAAAATATAAACAGTTAAAAATATAAACAATTAAAAATATAAACAGTTAAAAATATAAACAATTAAAAATATAAATAGTTAAAAATATAAACAATTAAAAATATAAACAGTTAAAAATATAAAGAGTTCAAAATATAAACAGTTCAAAATATAAACAGTTCAAAATATAAACAGTTAAAAATATAATCAGTTTTTTGTTACTCCCGTAAACTTGATAAAATGGATTTCTACTAAATAAGATGGCGATATATTATTGCGATTAATTATAGTCTTCATTTAAATAATGCTGTCTAAACAATAGTTTTATTTGTACAGTTAGAAGTGTTTTTTTATTTTTTATTTTTAAACAAGGCTAGCTTATCTATTATCAAAATGATGAATAATAAAAATATAAAAAAAATATTAAAGTTTTAATTCAATTTTCCCGCTAGTGGGGTTATCCGCCCCTCGCTTCTCTTAACTATAATTGCAATAAAGCATAATTTTATGTTAATTTTACCCCACACTTCACAGATCACAGTAAAACAATAATAATATGTTAATCACCCCTAGTTGGTAAACTCGCCCCGCGCGTCACCAAACTGTACCGTTATGCCCCGCACTCCCGGCCGGGTGATTGATTACTTCCCGCAACTGAGTTTGGCCCATTGTTCATAATTTATCCCTCTCCCCTTCCCTTCCCTCTACCTATCATCCCATCCTCACATGTTACACACACACAGGTACTAACTAGTAGGTACTGATGATAAATGATAATAATAAAATACAAGAAAGGAAATATTTTATTGAAGAGAATAATGTTCTTTCCCTCACCCCACCCCCCAAAGGTTAACAAACCTTATAACAAAAGAAATAATATGCATTTTTTTGGTATCTCTTCCCCTGGAAATGACGAAAATCAACCACGTAAATATTTTCGAAACTCAAATCTATTTCGAAACAAGTAGGTACATCTTACTGAGAAAGCTAAACACCTAGCTAATAGTAATCACGACGTTTCTTTCAAGGGTTGGGCAGAGACGATAGAGAGCAACACGCATCTGTCCTGACGCACACTTCTTGCTTCAACCACATTTATACATGCTCTTTTACTATATGATGATTCGACTGCAGTGTCATATATTCCCCATTTCTTTCATCCAATGAACTTATGTAATCCATCTACGGGTCCCTTTTTTAATCTTATCAATTAGGCACATTTCATCTCGAGTACACTTAAAGTACACTTTCAATATTGCCCTAGTGAAATTCAATCATTTAGCCGCATGTGACCAGATCTGAACAATACGGTTCTCCAAACCTTCCGCCATTCTTTCTCCTTCATTCCCGCATTTATGTTTGCCTCACAACAACATTCCCCAACATGGGGAGGGGGTTGTTACGATCCCGTTTGCTATAAATTATTACGTTGTTATTTATTACATGTAAAAAATATATACTAATAGATGAACTCCTGGTTCTGCTCCCGACCTTTTCCCCTTTCCCCTTTTTTCTACCCTTTCTCCAATTCCTCACACCACGTTAATTTCCCAACATTGTGGTTGAAACAAGCCACTATCCCCGGCCAATGAAACTCTTGACAACAGTACACATAAAAATATATATACAGTTTACTTTGTACCTAAGTACCCGCTATCAGATATAATATTTTATTTTCCAGACTACCAATGGAATATTTCAACAAATAATAGTGTATTTGGCTGTCCGTAACATATGGCGCAAACAAAAACTTCAAGGTGTCCCAAAACAAATATTTTTTTGTCTAATTAATAATTCTTATTACGGTAACATGTTTTTGTTTGAAGCATTGTTCAAGGATTAAGAAAAATCGTTGATTATTATGTGATTCTCTGGAACCTTCCCACTGTCTCTTGCATGTTATATCATTAAGGGGGAGAGGAATTATTTATCAATTCGAAATAATGATTATATTCTTACGCAATATGATAAACGTGATGTTTTTGAAGAGAAATGTGTTTATTAGATATTTTTAAAATTTGCTTACGGCCGTTCTTCCCAACTTTTCGAATGATCAATCTCAGGCACCGATCAGTCGAGTGTTTTGTTGAGCATTCGCTCTGTTTGCTTGTTTCCAACCATTTGTTTTCCTAAATTGTCTATGTAGTTGCCCGCCCATTTTTAGAGACGTATATTTGACATTTCTCTTTTGTGAAAAACAAGACAAAACGTAGCTTATAATAAGTAAAATAAGTTGTGTTCTCTTCAGTTTTATATAAAACGTACAAAAAACGTGTTTTGACATTCGAAAACGGAACTAAATCTTTGTTATTCAATATTTGATTCGCGATAAATAGATCGCGAACGAATAATCATCTCACTGACGTTTGTTTGTTGATACTTTTTATAACTAGTCATCTGTTGAGGGGAATTTAATCCACAAAAATCGATATCCTAAATTATTCGCAAATTTGCCCGAGAATTTCGTTAGGAAGAGCGTATTTGTGCATTTGAACAGTGTTGAGGCAAAATTTCGGCTCAACAGTTACTAAGTAGGTTAATTGGGAAGAACGGCCGTTAGGCTTAGCATTTATCAAAATCAAATCAGAAATGAGCTTTTTCTGACCGTTCAACGTATGTATTCCAAAACATTCTAAAATGTTGAATATCCCCAAAAGAAAAGGGTGTAGCTTAATATTTTCATAAACGCCAACTTTAATGTTTTTTTTTAATGCGGATTTCAAAACTTTGGTTAAGTTTTTTTATAACCTACGGGAAAGGATTGCAATTATTTTTCTCTACTTTTTATGTTTTGTAAAACATACATAAGGACGATCGGAAAAGCTCATGTATCTGATTTGATTTAGATGAATTGATTAAAAACATTATATTTATCGTATTGCGTAATAATATAATATCAGTGAAAGACCACCACTCCAAAAGTTGCTTGAAATGGTATTAGTGGTGTTATACTAACTAGGTCTGAATAGCCAGCTACATCCCGGTCTTCCTCATCCTCATTCCCATATCCTTTCCCTCCTCAATACTTCCAGCCTCACAACATACCCTAATTGGGAATGCCATAGTCCCATTGGATTCAGACGGTTGTTGGGAGCAGTTAAAATAAAAATTTCATAATGTTAACCATCCGTGTTTCTTGCGGTCAGTTTTTCTTTCTCCGACACTCAATACATAATGTGATTGATCATCTTCTTCTTCTCTATTAGATAAAGAAGAATGTCCCAGGCGGGCGGTGTTTGTTTGTTTTGTATACACTTCTACAGTTTTATTCCGAGCTTGATGAAATTTTTCTCATTTGACTTTCGAAACAACAGGAAGGTCACTGTATACGCGATATTTCGAAAAACCACCCCTTAACACAGCCCTTGAGGTGATTTTTCACAAAAACGGCGCTATACAAATCATCTAACTATTATTATTAATAAAGTCAGAATTTTGGAACTGGATTATATTTTGCGCACTTGATGTTCAAAATAAGAGAAACATTACTAGGTAGGGGTAGGGGTAACACATCACAACTTCAAAACTTTACTCCAAACCATTCATAACCTGGAACCATAAATTCACAACGCCGCATACTTCAGCTAGTATTTGATAAAGATCACTCCTATGAGCAATCTTTTAGTACTTGTAGATGTACTCCATAGAAATGGAATAGATTTACGACAGTGATACATAACCTTTTTAGCCAGAAGGCCAATTTATCAATTTTCAATATGTTCGCGGGCCACAGGGGGTAGGGTACCTACTCCTTAACATGGTTAACTTTGCAGTTGGTGGCGTCACCATTCTATAATTTTAAATTTGTTTAATGTGGATACAGTACAAATGTCCCAACTGTCTGGAGATACATACCTAGAATATCCCATTTCATAAATGCTAAATCTTTAGATGCCATATCAAAAATTTATTTAAAAAATGTCATTTATAATCAGGGTTTTCAAATAAAAAATCGTCAGATAACCTTTTTGTATTTTGTGAAACGGTAACCGTTTAATTAAGCAATCATAGACCACACAAAAAAACTTGTAATTTTGGGCGGCTGATTAAAAATATTGAAGCTTTCGTAGTTTGTAAAACAGAACGGAAACTGTTGAATGTTTTGATGATAGCATTCGGAAATCCGAACGTTTGCTATTAACTAAGAAATGTCAAAACTCACTTCCGTTACTTCTATGTTTTTAAAAACAACGTTGTGTACGCCTATAGAATGGAACCCATTTTTCTTTGGAAAAACTTTCTTGGTCCCAGGTGAAACCAATAGATTAATGCTCTTTGTTTTTTTTTTTAAATATTTTTTAGCTAGGTGGGCCGAATGAAAAGGCTCTCGGGCCACACGATATGGCCTCGCGGGTTGTGCATCACTGGTCTACGATTAAATAATTTAGATTTAGAATCTCTAGAGAGAAAAAAAATCATTAAAAATAAATAAAAACCCATATACTAAACAAACGAGTAGTCCAATTTTAAACATGTTTCCCTTCTGCTTTCCTACACCCTACACCCATTCCTACCCCCTCTCTTTGCCTAACCCCCACCAAAGTTGATGTTCTCTCTCTCTCTTTTATGTTTCCCTAACACAATCCCGAAGAACCGTCTGGACCAACCGAAACTAGTTGTTTTTATAAATTTCAAATAAAGCGATGTTAAAACAAAATATTTTTTATTCAAATTGTACTCACGTATGCTTCTCTGTTTCTAGGTCTAAGAGCAGATCGGTGGACCATGGCTTCGCCGCCCCCTTTGACCTGGACTCTCTCCGTTCCAAGGTCGAGGGGAGATTCGACTCTGTTCAGAAAGGTGAGCTAATGAGATTTCAATAATATTTTCAATCAATTTGACTAGTTAGTGGCGGAGTGGTCCCACCCATGTGTTGCGGGTTCAATCCTCTATTAGCCAAGTCCTCCGTCACTGCACAGGCAACATTCTTTGCTCATAATGATACTAGTAGGAAGAATTCAAATATTGTCAGGTTATTCGTAATCTGGGAATGTTTGTCTTTGTTTAAACTAAAATATATTATAAAAACTGTTATCTAATTCGGTCGGCTAAAATGTTAATTATCAGATATTTAAACATGTAAAATGTATTTATGTTATGGATATGTCACACGCAGTCAGTAGCAAGGAGGATAATTGGCAACTAAATCGTTTAGTTAATTTTAAGTCGCTGTCTGCGTGCGGACAGTGTGTTAAGTTGTAAGTAGTAATTACTGTTAAGTAGAAACTTAGTTAACTGGATTTGATAAAAAAAAAAATCCACCAAGTATCCCCTTCCACCGTAGCGCGCACATCCTTGTACCTAGGTGGGGGCTATTGTCGTTCTATTTGTGCATGCACACAATCAAGTTTTACTGTAAATACAAGAGTTTACTAAATTTTAATTGCACGTGTGGACGGCACTTATCACTTTTCTCAACGTCCTTGTTACTGGCTACGTGTAACCTATGAATTAAGGTGGCAAATCTGTATTTTCGATATTTTTTACGATTTATGGCTTAGATATGCAATTGAATTTAAAATTTCGCAATACTTTAACCCGAATTTGATCAATAGTGAGTGCCTTTCACTAAACAATCCTTATATGGGAAGGTCAACCCTTAAAACCAAACTAACAATTAATTTATTCATTCCTTATCAGTTACATAAAATTTATCACAAACGCTTCTTGTTTACCTTCAATAAAGGGTATTTTATCATCTAGACATCATCTTTGGTGAACCCTCTAAACAACCTTATGTAATAAATGATATTACTTAATTACCACTTGTTTAAGTTATCAGACGAGTGGGGAGATAAATAATTAAATCAGTGATACACAACCAGCGGGACTTTTCATGGTGAAAAAAATAAAAAAATAAAAATCAACGGCATTAACTTATTGAGTTGATTTTGGGCCCATAAAAACATGATGTCCTGGATTCGAGTCCCAGCTGCTACCGTTACCTTTTTCTTTTCTGTGTCTTTTCGGTTTCATGTTTCATTTTGAGAGTTGTTAATATTATATCTTCAATGTTTAAAAATATATTATTAACATTTTTTTCTCTAATTTCAGACGAAGAAGAGGCCGTCAAGAGGGTTCCAGCTGTTCCCATAAAGACAACCACATACAGCGTGAGTACTAGCATTAATAACTTGCTCAAAATTAAATTTAACCTTTTGCACACAATCGTATCACACCTGTGACACATCAAGAAATTAGCATTCGTACGCAGCCGTATCACACATTTAATCCAACAGCTTTGGTTGTCGATACTACGGCGCTCCTCCTAAAATTTTACCACTTGCCAGAATTTTGTGAAGTGTCACAATGCTGACTTATTTTTCAGAAATAATATTGTATTTCATAAGGAATATGGATAATATTCAAGTGCATTTCAAAAGCGTACTATTTCCACATTTGAGCATGTTCATATCACACGCGTGCTACATAATGTTTTGCACTAGCGCCGATCAGTGGTGTGAAGCCCATAAAGGCTGAAAAGCTTTTCTTTTTCTTGACTACATGTCATGATCGTTCTACCATAAGAAATTGTTGCCGCTTAACAAATTACTAATTTTTAGTTACAATCTGCCTTGAGCGCCTTGTCCTTTCATGATGAAGGCATGATGCATAGTGTTAATCGACACCTGAAAATCTACAGCCTACCCTCGGTCAAGGAGGAATGCACGCCACTGGCGCCAATATAGCTTTTTTTTTCAAATATTTACAAGTGATCGTGGTCCATCTTGTGTCTATCAACGCAGTGTCCCGACCTTCGTAACATAAGGTACCTTTTTGTATGGAGTCTTATGTTTTTTTTTTATAAACAACTCAAGAGTTTTTTTTACCCGTGTGTGTTTTTTTTTTCAATTTCAGTGTAGATACATCGACGTTTATTGATAGAACATTTTGCAGTTTCGTACGATATGGCATGTTTAAATATAACTGCAATAAATGTTACATAATTATATTATTGTATGGTTTACATTACCTACCTCACTAGGTAAAACCTGTTCTGAGGTTTGATTCCATATTGTACGTCATAATCTTTTCTTTCTATCTGACTTAGTCATGCTCAAGTGTTCTATTTTCACAATAAATTACATAGTTAAGTAGGTAATCAAAAATCTGTTCCGCGTGCGGGATGTGGGTATTGAAAAATGAACACTGCCAAATTAATGTCATCCTTTCTTTGAAACAGATATTTTAAGCATAGCTCATGGTTGAAAGAAATTGTTGTATTGACCTATAAATTCAAGTTTTAAAAGATGTCCAAATTTCATGATGCCAGAGCTCACCGTTCGGGAGTTTTTGCTGTTTCATACATAACACGGACGGATGATTTTCTGTAGGTATATTTATTTATATGGGCAGTGAGTATTTGAAAAATATAGTTTCTTGTTTTTTTTACAGTTACGTTGCTGTTTTATAGTTCCATAGCTCTTGATGGTAATGATTTTGCAAGCGGAAAATAGTTACATTGATGTAGAAATTCAATGCAAAAAACTGTGCGAATTTCATGACACCAGAGCTCATCAAATATGTGTAGGCACCATATTATTAGGTCACTATATTATATTAATTATATTACACGAAAGTAAGTCAAAATCATGACTACGGAATTTAACGGGTGTTATTTCTCAAGGGCATTAGAGTAGAGGGGAAGACAAGGAGGAATCTACCGTATCAACACAAAAAGTCTGAACAACAAATCTGCAAATTCTGGTTGTATCGCACACACACAGATGGCGCCAGTAGTCTTGAATGATCTGCAAACTTGTTGATTTTCCAAAGAAAACCTGGTGATTATTTTATTTAGATAAGAAAGAAACGGGAACTTATTAAATGTGTATTATTTTTTAGTCATCAACAGATCTGAAAATTTCGCGTTTGCGAAAATGCGAATTTTTACACGGAATTCGTCATTTTTAAAAAGTCGCAATTTCCAGGCATAAAACTGTGAATTTTCTTATTTTTCGCATGATATTTTGGTATTTTAAAATTAGAAAGTAATATTGTACATTCTAAATATTTCTTTGTATATATGGTTTTGACAAACTTGAATAGCCTTAAAATGGAACGCAGCTAACTTCATGTCGAAAACGTGGCATTGTGTCATTATTTTTTCGATTTTCCAAAAAGAAATTAACATAATAATAATTTAAAGAGAACACCAAAAAAAAAATTGTATTTGCATCACTATTATTTAAAGGCAGATATTCGACAGGGCCATCCTTACCTGGCAGGTCACTTTAGATTAACACTGTTTATTAGATAATTGCATATACAGTTTTGCACTCAGAGGACATAATATTGGAAACACTGCGCGCGTGTTGCATGTTACTTGAGGTGCTATTTATTCTAATTAATAATGTTATTTTTAAGGAGAGAAAGGCATATTTATGATAGGCGGTACAGTACAGGGATTTGATTAGAATTTATCTTCCTAAATGTGGTTCATCCATGAGAAGAAGATTGAGGTAGAAGGCTAAAATAAAGTGTAATTAAGATATACTCGTATTTATAGGCAATACAAGAAAGATACTCGCAGGTATATTGAATTTAATGCATTTATTTTCTACACATCAAAAATATGTATAACTTCTGTCACACGTGTGGCTCTTTAAACTCTAGTAACTATGCGGCGCACGAGTGAGCTGCCCACATGGTATGCATAGTGTGGCGCAGGGCTACACTTCCAGCTGCTAAAAGGTTAAGGATATGAATGTCTGAAAAGGTAGCTGTAATTCTGTTAGGCTTGTTATGCACCTTAGTTCTTAGGGGAGTTTATTTCAAGTCTTAGTTAGGCCCTGATACAATAACCAGCGCTCTCGAAGCTCAGTATTTGGCTTGTGACTAGTTTCTATAAGCCTCCCGATAGCCGATGATGATGCTGATCCAAGAGTTAACTGCCTGTTTTCCCGAACGCATAGTTCAGAAAGGTGGAGCCATTTCGTTGATGGATTTAAACACCATCTGGCCCACTTTGTATCATATCTTATGTATATTGATATATCTTTCATCTTCATCTGTGGTAGATCCCAGCCATTACCACTGAGACCATTATTGCATTTTCTAATTTCACAATTAAAATAAAGAATTAATTTTCTTGCACTCACGTTTTTATGTCACTGCATTGTGTTTCTTAGAATTTGGCACCGTTATGAAATTATTTATAAATTATGTCGTTCGAGATGTTATTTTTGTTCCATAATAATGATTATTATTGTACTTTGCCAAATATTGGTCTTGGCATTGCTCGGCGTTGTAAATATTATGCTTTGCATGTGGGACTCGGTAAATACAATTCTTTGAGGATTCACTGGCAATTCTCTTTCGTGATAAGAAACTTGACGGTGCTGACGGTTAACCTATTTATAAATACGTAAATAATACAGTACGTATTGGATTCCAGGGGTAGACTAAGGGGTAATTCTTTGCATATTGTTGATTTTCTCTCATGATAAGGAACTTGGCAGCGTTGACGGGTTAACCTATTTATGAATAATACATTAAACATAATATTATGTACTCAAGTCTAGGCGTGGATAGGAAAATGGTGAATTTTCTTTTAATATAAATTTTTATACAAAATATCACAAATAATAGGGAAGTGTGGCAAAAAATATTTTAAAAAAAGTGAGTTTAAAAATTTTTT
Source organism: Halesus radiatus (assembly GCA_022606495.2). Taxonomy (NCBI): domain Eukaryota; kingdom Metazoa; phylum Arthropoda; class Insecta; order Trichoptera; family Limnephilidae; genus Halesus; species Halesus radiatus. Next base: position 104,298 of record JAHDVE020010773.1, on the reverse strand, counting down.
TTTAGTAAGAGCAACAAACATCGATTCTGGATATTTGAGTTTTAGGGCTGGTTTTATAACCATCCGTTCGTAACGCTTGATACCATTTTTAACTCCAGAGTGGAAGATACTCTCAGTATCGCCCTGCTGAAAGACCACCATTCAGAATTGAAAGGTTGCTTGAAATGGCTTTTAGCCGTGTTTGGTGACCAGATCTGAATAGTCAGGTATTTCCTCACCTTCCTCTTCCCCTCCCCAATACCTTCAGCCTCACAACATTTCCCAATTGGGAATTCCATAGTCTCACTGGCCCCAGACGGTTGGGAGCAGACTCTTATGCGGTATTCGTATAAAAAAAACTGTCGCCCGATTTTATAAACAACATTCGTCAGATTACCGGTCATTTGACAGCTGTCAGTTGTTGCCCGACGATCGCTTATTTGAAACCGTGCACTATTTTAATTAGAAAAACAATTTGTAATTTGCATTTTTGAAATGAATTCCTCATAGAGCAGTGAAAGTAATGACTAGCGAATGGCTATTATTTAAAACAAAAAATAAGGTTACGGCGGTCCGTTAACGAAAAATGGTTCTTTACATAACAGAAATTTGGGTTGTTTGTTTATAAAACTGCCTCTTATTTCATAATAATATTTCGATGATTTGTATAGCGACATTTTTGCGAAAAATCACCCCAAGGGGGCACTGTACAATTTTTTTTTTTCCAATGCTCTATCTTATCACTAAATATAGACAATCTATTATTACTACTTATGGCTAACAAATTGCATTCACTTGTTCATCGATCTGTGATACCAAACTATTTGTACAATGCATTTGACCCATGAACGTGATACCACATTAAAATAAACAGGCAGTTAATATTATGCACGACATTACCTGGCAGGTCACTTGAGAAAAACACCGTTTATTAATGAAATTTATATACGGTTCTGCATGCTGACCACACAATATTGAAAGACACGTGTTATTGGAGATATTATTTAAACCATTGTACTTATTTAATAAATTACTAGCTGATGTGTACCCGGCCTTGCTCGGGTGCATTAATTGATTTGACAGTGAAAGTAACTATCTCCAAATAAAAAAATATTCATTAGAATATTTTATCACCATTCCAAAGGTTTATTTTTTCAAAATATATCTAAATCTTAAAGTTCTTAAGAAGGTAACTACTCATGTTTTCCATTTTGAAAACCTAAAAAAAAACCTTCCTTTGAATACGCAACCTGTGGTTAACCAGAGTGTTATATCTATGGGCTAACCTAAATAAAACATGGCGGGTTCAATGTTTTTCATACTAATTTGAAAACGTTATAGCAACAGTTTTACATATTGGATTTCATTCAAACTACTTTCTAAACCTTCCCGGCACTAATAAGAACAAACTGTGCTATTTTCAGCTAAACCGGTCGAGTAATTTTCGAGAAAATCGAGGACACACAAACAAACAAACTTACATTGATTTATATAATATAAATTATTTATGTTCTTGCTCGATTTTAGGAAAGGAAAAGTATATTTTATGATGGGTGTACAACAGTACAAGGATTTTATTAGAATTTATCTTCGTAAATGTGATTCGTCCCTCTATAAGAAACAGATTGAAGTGGCAGGCTTTGAATAATAACGTTAATAAAATAACATACGTCTAATTGGGATATATTACCATTACATCAGTTGTACTCGCTGGTATATTGAATTTAAGGATATAAAAATAAGAAAGGGTAATTTTTTAATTTCGACCGAAATTCAGTTAAACATGTTATTCATCTTAGTTCCCTTAGTTCCGGGTGTATTTGTACAATTAATAAAACGATTTTGAAAAATTTATTAAAAAAACCGACAAATCAATACATCTCAAATGTCGTTCTATACCATTGTGGAGACATTGACAACTATTGTGATTAACAACATTATCTTATTCAAAATCGTATGGACTTCCAATCGGGCCTGTTTTACCAAAAAAAAATTTTTTTTCGATTAATTGGACTTCTTTGTTCCGGCAAAGAAATGACTTTATGTGCTGAATTCCAAATATTTCCTATTGTTTGCTATTGTCAATGGAAGAGAGAGGACGAGAACAGTGTGCAATATAGTTGTGAATGATGAATACTTGGCGCGAGGTGGATGAGTTTGTGAATTTAGGAAGTATGTTTACGAGAGATGGAAAGGTTGATCACTTATATTGAAAGAAGGGTGAATGCAGGACACTCCATTCATTAATGGAGGACTGAACACGATTGGTACTAATAAAAAATTGTCCTATGAATCTAAGCTAGCAGTCCACAACGGAGTACTGATACCAACCCTGATGTATGACAGTGAGGCACGGAACTGGCAGAGAAAGTAAAAGAAGTCGGGCGCACCCGAGGAAAACATGACACGATCAAGTGAATTAAATACTTGAGATAGGTCATGTCAATTTGGGAGGCGGGGGTATGGGTACTGCCGCCCCGGGAACCATTCATTGGATAACCAACACCTCTGCCATAAGTCACCCCAAGTAGATCGTTAGGTTTGGTGACTTAGCAGGGGTGCTCGGGTTCATGGGGTGAGGTTTGTTCAGGGGGCCAAGTCTGTATCTTTTGCATCAGCTAATGCAAGTTAAATCGGCCAACACATTTTGACGGTTTGGTAGTTCGTATCACGCTAACAAGTTAAGTTTGCGTTTATGTTGAGAGACAAATCCGTAACTCAAACGTAAGAGACGACGCCTCGTTTATGAAAACTGTGAAAACCCCTTGATTGAGGCCAATTTAACTTGTGTTAGCCAACGCAAAAGATACAGACTTGACCCCCAGGTCTTGATGGTGGATCTATCTGCCCACTAGCTATACGGCGGGCCGGATCGGGAGAGGACGGTTGAAGGATTCATATGTCCATCGCCTTGCACCGCAGATGGATTAATATGTCACTTCTAGACACACTGACCCTCAGTTCCTACCCACCCCTTATACATTTTTTCCTTCCCAGAACTTTTTCTCTTTCTTTTCCTTAAAAAGACCCTGCACACAGCATCCCCAAAGATGACATAGGCCCTGAGGGAAATTATCTTCTGTGTGGAGTTAATGTAAAAAAAAATCCCAAGAGTCGGAATAACAGAAGAGTATGAGTATGAGACGATATATGAATGTGAATGAATGAAGCAAGAAGTGTGTGTCAAGACAGAGTTGTCTGGCGGTTTATCCTCTCTGCCTACCCCTACCTACCCTGGTACGATGGTTAGTTAGTTAGTCTAGTGTGTTTGCTATGCATTACAAATACATAATTTATTTTAAATATCACATCAAACACAGCTGAATATTTTCGCAAACATCAACTGAATAGAAACCAATGAACATTAAATTTGACGAACCAACTCAAATAAATTTTAAATAAAATTCTATTTTCAAACAACACTTTTAAAGTCATTAAGAACCATAGAATATTAAAAAGATGAGTGTTAATTTAATAGCCTAAATTAATATTCGACGTTAAGAAAAATGTGCAAATGACAATGTGTTTTTTAGTGGCGCGAATTCTGCATTAACATAAGCAAACGATTTGCATTCAAATTAAAACAGGTGTTTTTTTTTTTTTAATATTTGCTATGGAAATTTTCATATGTCCTTGCTTAGACATTCAACAGCTAAAGTTGTGTTTTTCACAAATTCAAAGTATGTCTTCGAAGCACAGTTATGCGACATCAGCGTTTTTAGCCATTTTTTTATGTGAACAGCTGCAGAATGAATGAAATATCGCTCAGCTTGCCAAGCAGCCATTCTGCGATGAATCATTGTTTAAAATACTGTTCGCATTACACGTAGGAATTGAATTAAAAATTCGTTGAAAAATTTTGTTGCATTAATGTGGTACAGAGTGAATATTGTTCGAAGCCAGCGGGACTATTGCATCCCGGATTTGATATATTTTGAAAGTGGAGGAGGAGGAGATGGGGATAAGTTGGAATTACCTGGCTGTTCAGATCTTGTTACTTAACATAAAACTAAAGCTATTTTGGTAACATTGTACCTAGACTCCATGCAGCTGGTAAACTTTTGCAGTAAACTTTATAAAGTTAATTTTTCTGATTTGGCCCATCGTTTGTTATGTGTAATTTTAATATTTTCATTCATAATTGTTGATTTTAAAACGATCAAAAATTTCACATTACTAAACGGTTTGAACTGGCTACAATGTCATTATGGTATTGTAGAAAACGCTACTGGCTGGCAAGACGGCTGTCAACCGACATTGGCCGGGGGGGATGTCAACAATGCCATATTCAACGACACGCCGTTTTAGCGGCAAATCAAAAATTGCACATTTTAAATCATTACAGAAAATTTGTTCATCAACATAAAAGTAAAATAATAAGGTCAACATTATTGTAGTTCTTTTCGATAATGGAATTTTAAAAATTTATTTATTTGTTCACGCCTAGAAGGCTTTTACATGTTATACAAAGGATTATAATAATATAGTACATAAAATAATAACTAGAGTGGAAAATCAGTAACTAAATAACTAAACATCACGCCGTTTCTCCGCAGGGGTAGGCAGAGATGACGGACCGCCAAACAACTCGATCTTGGCATACACTTCTTGCTTCATTCACATTCATACATCATACATTCTCTTCTATTATTCCGACTTCTGACATGGCCCGACCCAAGTATTTGATTCACTTGATTGTGCCATATCTTCCTCAGGCGTCCCCGGCTTCTTCCATTCACATTCGCGTCGTACATTCTTCTTACACTCCTTTCTTCTTCATTCGCTCCACATGCCCAAACCATCTAAGCGTCCCTTTCTTAATCTTACTCATTACGCTTACATCAGCCTTGCATTCTTTACGAATTTCAATATTTTTCACACGATCATACATGGTTTTACCACACATTCGTCTCAGAGATCTCATTTCTACGGCATTCAGTTTACTTTCATCCTTCCTCTGCCAATTCCATGCCTCACTGCCATACATCAGGGTTGGTATTAGCACTCCATTGTGACAACTTTTTGGTTAGCGCCAACCGCGTTCAGTCCTCCGTTAATGGATAAAATAAGTAAATAGGTACAATATAAGTATTTGGTTACAGCGTAATGAATAACAGTTTTACCTGCGGTTAACTTATAATGGCAGGTTGTACAAAAGAGTTTAACAAGTGGTTTAGTACATAATATAATACATAAGTATAAAAGACGCAAGTAAGTAGATACTATGTAAGTAGCTAATTACAGCGCAATGGGGGGAATAGGTTTATAATTATTATGACGTTGTAAAACATGAAAAGTTGTAAAGCGTGTTTATAATACAGAACTTTTAATTTTACAGAACATAACATAATAAATACAATAATAAAAAAGGTGCACATGAAAAAACTTGATAAATCTACTAAAAACGTTTAAATAAACTGATATTTAGCTTGGACACAGTGTTGTAATGGTAAACATCCATCGAACTATACTCATTTTCAAGTCTGTCCAATCTTTGAATAGGAGAGTTCTCGAAATAATTATTTGTAAATGCTGGAACATTATGCAGTGCCGTCTGTCTCGTATCACGGATTGGTACATGCATGGTAATAAGGCTCGTTAAATCCAGGGCGTCCAATCTACCATTCGGTATTTTGAAGAGACATAAATCGCTCACTGTGCGTCGTGATTATAAATCGGTTAGGTTAAGTAGGTCAAATAAAAAAGCATAATTAAGGTCGATTGGAATAATAACTTAATTAATAAATCTAAGAATTTTATAAAATGAGAATATATAAAAGACGGGGAAAATTGTGAAGTTAAAGAAAGTGAGAGGAGGAGATGGAAAAAATGAAGGTTTGTAGTGTACCTGTTCAGATCTGATTACTAAAAATATAGCTAAAGGTATCTCAAATGACTTTTCAGTACTGAATGATTGTGCTCTGCCATTATTGGCAATATGGGAGGAATATTCAAATTGGGAGGCGGGTATGGGTACCACTGCCGCGGGAAACATTCATTGGATAACCAACACCTCTGCCATAGGTCACCTCAAGTGGTTCGTTACAGCAGATGACTTAGCAGGGGTGCCCAGGTTCATGTGGCACGGTTTATCCAGGTCTTGGTTGCAGATGTGTCTTCGGGATTGGGAGAGACCGGTTGAGAGGGACCCCTTGACCTCTCCAGCTTAACTCTCTTAACCCATCGCCTTGCACCGCAGTGGGAGGGATTAATGTGTATATCACTCCTGGACACATTGACCCTCAGATTCCTACCCACCCCTCATATCCTTTTCCTTTTTAGAACCTTCTCTCCCCCCTTTCCACAAACAGACCCTCTACACAGTAATCCCAAAGATGATATAGGCCCTGAGGGAAATTATTTTCCTCATGGTCTCCTGTGTGGAGTTAAAGTTAAACAAAATCTTGTTAGCCAATGGAACTATGACATCCCCTATTTGTTGTGTTATGTGAAAATAAAGGAAGTGAAGGAGGGGAGATGGGTATGGGTAGGTTGGGTTAAAACTATGTCATTTCTGAATTGTGCCTTTATCAGATATTTTCCATTTGCAAAAGTGTTGAGTAGTATCAACAGATGGCAGTAATTTTATTGTTAATCATACATGGGTACGCATCCCATGTGAACATATTGACTTCATTAGTCATATTGTCCTTATATTAAAAAATCATTTTACAGATGCAAGTCGTGGAGTTGCAAAACCTGCCTGGAAATTTCTGCTGGTTCACACATTCACAAAAAAGTATTTGAAATAAATTAAAAAATATATTCATTTTTCACAATATATAAAAAGAATAAGGTACATATAATTATTTAGATAATTTACCATAAAATGTATGTAATTTTTATATTCAAGGTGTTGCAAAAAGTTTTTTCGCACCTATCTCCAAATTTCCAAAAAATTCCAGGGCAGCTTTTGCAACTCCATGCAATTTATCAATTTTAAATAACTGCATCTGATTATTTTATAAAAATTCACTCACGGAGTCTGCAACCTGGTTTCTTAAATAAACAATTAAATTATTAAATTCAAAGTAAAAGATTAAACAGTGATACATCGCAAGAGCTGCTGTGTAATCTTATCGTGAATAATATCTTATTTATTTTGTACAAAAGCGTTTCTTATCTTGTAAAATGAAAAGTACTTTCCCGTAATTATGATGCATTTAATATGTAGCGTAATATATTATGTACTTATTAACCTTGTGACCACATTAATTAGTTTTAAGTTTTTCAATACCCGCTTGCGGAAAGAGTTTTGATTTTGAAACTCTGGTGTGCCCCATTCCCGCTAAATACAAACCCCCCAGTGTGTCAGCCGTAAAATGGAATGTTGCGCGACATATGATAGCTGACGTTTTAATTTCGTAATTACTCGCTGTTTTTTCCAAAATGATGTCTTTGTAAATTGTACTATCTTACTAGATCATCAAAATTGTACATGTGTAGCATAAGCAATTTACCCAGAATGATGCGGAGAAATGATTATATTCTCCCTCATTTTATTTTAAAAAGTTAAATAGTGAAATCCAAAGATATTTTTGTGGTTTTATTATATTTTCATAAAGCTAAATAAGTGTCATAGATAATGTGATGTTTTCCCTAAATAAATACAGTAATATGGAATTTGAAAATCAAATTTTTGTTTTGTGATATTTTCACAATGGCGACTCACTTTTTCACAGATAAAATAAACATGTTTCCACGTGACAAAATGACAAGATAGAATAATATTTAGACATATTATTTCCTTCCAAAGCGAATTAAATATATTTTACTGTGCTAGGAGCATTTTTTAAGGTACAAAATACTTTAAAATCGAGTCGAGTCGAATGCGTTGCTAGAGAGTGCCACTCCGGCATCGCTGGCGCATGACGGGTACAAATGTTAGGGTACCGCTTCGGCACCGGTGGCACACAAGCGGTTAACTATGTAATTTTTTGTGAAATTAGAGCATTTCATGTCAAATAGTTATTGTAATAAGAAAATATTATGATGTGCAATATGGAATAAAATCCATGGATAAAAAACCTTTTGAAATGTTTATAAAAACTAAAACATAAAACTTCATACAAAAAGGTACCTTATGTTACGGCTATTGGGACACTGCGTTGATAGACACAAGATGGATCACCATCACCTATAAATATAAATAACAAAACCCCTATGTTGGTGCTAGTCCAAAACATTACGCGTGTTCAAATGCAAATTTGTGAGTGCGTCATCTGCTGAATAGTTTTTCAACTCCTGCGAAATAGTGCACTTTTGAAATGCTCTTTATTTTTAACAAATTTCAGTATAGGTCAGCATCGTGATACTTTTCGAAATACTCTGCCGAGCGGTAAAAATTTTATTTTTCGAGGAACATCGTATTATCGGCCACCAAAGTTACTGTATCACACATATGATACGATCGCATGCAAAGGGTTTTTTTTTTCATTTTACAAAAGAAAAAATACAATGCATAAAGTCCCGATAAACTACTTTTTTGTAATTTGTCTAACGGGAGTTTGTTATTTAAAACTCAAAATTTATTTACAGTTATAAATCTTACTCAAAAATATTTCTACAAAAATTAAATAAAAACATAAACAACAACAATAGTTAATGATAATAAGTTTGGGACTCTCTTAGTGATATGTATTTAAAGAAATGTGATATCAATTTATTCATTGTTAAACAATCGCCGGGAAACTTATTGTGGAAAAGATAAAAACACGTTCTTTCCCATAGATAAAGCATCCGGATTGATCGTGATCTATTTGTGATATAATATACGTAACAGAAATTGTCTATCAACGATTTATATCTATGCATTCCCACTGGAAGATAATACTCATAGATAAGGATGGCGGAAACGAGTGTTTTAACTTAGCAGTTATCATTATTAAGTCAGTGCCTCGTCTACTTTTATATAGAAATGTCATATTTAAATGATTAATAAAAAAAAGTGTATTGAGGGTCCAGCCTGCCGAAATGAGAATCTGGAAAGAGTCTTCGGCAGTCACTTATGATGTTGTTACGGAGACGGTTTGCATAGTTTCCGTAAGCTCTGTGCTTTCTCCCATGTTTCGCCTTATTTCTTTGACAGTTGTTCAGTCCATTTGATGAAGTTAGCCAGGTTTGTAATTGAGTGTTTCCGTGATGTCTTCTGTTTCTACAGTGCGGCTCTCCAGGTATCTGAGCCTTCTTATCAATTGGGATGTTGACACTTTTAGGGCCAGTTTTACAAACTAACTCCCTTCCAAGTTTCTGTTACTTAATGAACCCTTTCATTAACGGACCGTTATCCGTCTCTTTTTTTTTTGCCTAGAATAATTGCCATTCGCTCGTCATCACTTTCACCGCTCGATGAGGAATCCATTTCGCAAATGCAAATTATATATTGTATTTTTAATTAAAATAGTGCGCGGTTTCAAATAAGCGATCGTAGGGCAACAACTGACAGCTGTCAAACGACCGGTAATCTGACTAATGTTTATAAAATGGTGAAATCGGGCGATAGTTCAAATATTAGTTAAAAATGGTATCAAACATTATGAATGGATGGTTATAGAACATTTTCAGGAAATCAACATTTAACATTTTTTTCATTTTGTTCACTTATTGGGTAGTATTCCAAAAATATAACCAATTATGGATTTCCTCCCTGTGACTTTACTTGATAAGGTAAGACATAAAAATTTAAAATAATCGATTTCAAAATAAGCAAATTATATAAATGAAAATGCTCATGGCCAAGTATAAGAACATATTATATTACTGAGTTCTTATTTTGGTAAGGCTCTCGACTACGAATCCGAAGGCCCCGGGTTCAAATCCCAGCGTGCGCAAGTAAATTTTATTTAATTTATTTGTGTTGTTTCACAATTAATTAATTTAAAAATAATATATAGTGTATTTGCGCACGTTCCAGAGTGGAAGATACTCTCAGTATCACCCACTGTTCAAAGACCACCATTCAGAATTGAAACGTTGCTTGAAATGGCTTTTAGCCGTATTTGGTGACCAGATCTGAATAGCCTGGTATTTTCCCACCTCCTTCTTCAACCTTCTCCTTCTCCTTCTCCTTCCCCTCCCCAATACCTTCAGTCTCACTGGCTCCAGACGGTTGGAAGCAGTTGGGACTCTTGTGCGGTATTCACATAAAAATTTAAAAAACGATCGTGAAAAATATTGAGATTCGTAAAGAATGCAAGGCTGATGTAAGCGTCATGAGCAAGATTAAGAGTGGGATGCTTAAATGGTTTGGGCTTGTAGAGCAAATGAATGAAGAAAGGAGTGTAAGAAGAATATATGACGCGGATGTGAATGGAAGAAGAAGCAGGGGACGCCTGAGGAAGATATGGCAAGATCAAGTGAATCAAATACTTGAGTCGGGCCATGTCAGAAGTCAGAATAATAGAAGAGAATGTATGAGACGATTTATGAATGTGAATGAAGCAAGAAGTGTATGACAAGATCGAGTTGTTTGGCGGTCCGTCCTCTCTGCGGAGAAACGGCATGATGGTTAGTTAGTTAGTTATATCATATTATAAGACAGGATATAAAACAAATTATTAAATTATAAAAATATAAAATTTTTAAATTATTAAAATATTAAATTGTCGATTTATTAAATTTATACCAGAATTATGAGAAATGACTTTTTTTTTTTCAAACTATAATAACAAAAAATCCCTTCGTATAATAAGATATAAAATAAATTAAATTCTTCAATTTTCCCGGAGCTATGGTGCTTTCCACTCCCGACAGCTGCACTTGTCTCCCGAGGTGACAGTGTCCTGTTAGTTCCACTGGCTTTCTCGGTGAGTTTCTATCCATATTAATTTGTGGAATGCAAAATCCACATTATTCCGTTGAACGCCAACACACCGTATGGTGCGGATATGGTATGGTCACAAATTTGAATGGATTTTGAGCCTTACCAGGGGTGTTAGTTGAAGTTTGCCGGTTTTTTCAATAAAGAAAACGCTTAATTCTCAAGGGAATCTCAAAATTTTTTTATTCAAAGTATTGACCATCGTATTCTATACATTTTGCCCATCTTTGAGGCAAATCATGGATACCATTCAAAAAAAAAAAATTCCCTTTCTAGGCAAACCATTCGACGAGCCATTTTTCGACTTTTTCAAAATTGGCGAAGCGCTGCTCTGCGAGTGAGTGTCCCATCGATGTGAAAAGGTGATAGTCGGACGGGGCAAGGTCTGGAGAGTACGGCGGGTGCAATAATATTTCCCAATTCAATGCTTTGAGAGTGTTCTTCACTGCTTTAGCTGTATGAGGCGGTTTTTTTTATTTGTCTCTCGTTCATTTGGTGTGATACCCATTTTCCATACTTTTGGATCTTTCCCATGGCTTTTAAACGTTGGCAAATTGCTCCTCGGGTCACATTAAGTGTTTGGGCCAATTGTTGTTGCGATTAGGTTGGGTCTTCATCCAATAACGCCTGCAATTCCTCGTCTTCGAACTTTTTCTTTGCACCAGGATGTTCATTGTCTGTTAAATCGAAATCTCCACTTTTAAATTGACGAAATCATGTCTCACATGTTCTAATCACTGGAGCATGTTCACCATAAGTTTCTACCAGCAACCGATGAGCTTCAACTGCTTTTTCTTTTGATGAAATAAGAAAAGCAACGAATGCCGCAAATGCGATTTACTTGGAACGAAACTCGACATATTCACTGAGGTAACCAACTATAACACTATTATTTTGGCAGAATGTAACTTGTGTATTTTTGAAGGTTAATGTCCATAGAAAAATATGACAGATGCCAAATCATAGAAATGTATACATATCTCTAGCGACATCTATGAGTAAAACCGGCAAACTTCAACTAACACCCCTGGTAGTATATTTGTGCAATACTTAAAAAAATGTTATTATTGTTCTATCTTGTTTCGTCATGTGCAAATTTTATTTTATCTGTGAAAAAGAGCCATTGTGGAAGCGCCATCAAAAAATATTTCCGATTTTCAATGTTATATTACTATATGTATTTAGAGGAAAACATCACATTATTCTATTTTCATTATCAATGACACTTATTTAGCTTTATGAAAATATAATAAAACCATAAAAAATATCTTTGGGCTTCTTTATTTAATTTTTTTTTTAAATATAAAATGAGGTGAAAAATCATTACTTTAAATATAAGTAGATATTCTGGTGAAACTACTTATGCTCTATACATTTTTGATAAATACATTAACACATCATCCGGTAAAACAGTACAATTTACAAAAATATCATTTCTCAAAACAATAATGAGTAATTACGAAATTATTGTCATCTAGCACACGGAGCGCAAAATGCCATTTTACCTCTGGCACGCGACAGGTTAAGTACATATGGTCGTTAGTGATTTGGGCCATCTATGAGCACTTTTTTACTTTCGACATATTTGGACGATTAACGCGAGAGTATGTCTGAGAATTGAAGTTGCCATAATGACCAATTTCAATGTTGCACTATTCTTCAAGAAGCCAGAGCCATAAAACCCGAAAGAAATCTTTGACATATGCACAGGATGACAACAGAAAGACTACCATACAGAATCCTATATTGACATTTCTGAGCAGCCTCAGGAAAAATTAGATGGAGTGACTGTGCAAGGAGAGACCGGGCATGCAATGAATCTGTCCACCGAATAAGTGCAAGGTAGAGACGTCTGAGCACCCTTTTGAAGTATTCAGTTGCCGACTCAACTAGAAACAGTGATAAGATTATTTTTGATAAGTCCAAACAATTTTTTTTTTTATGAATTATGTTTTTGTATTCGTAGTGTTGAAACACCTGTTTCGTTTTATGGCTCAGACACTTGTGGCAATTCAGTAGAAACAATATGGCGGTTGGAAGATATTTCAGGCATGTATTGGAACTGAAAGATGGAATTTTTCAGCTTTTTATGTATTAATATACCTTCATGAATAATCTAATAGAAGAAATATAGAGGCAAATAAATAATTATTGAAATAATTCATAGTATACCAACGAGTTCGAATAAACATACTCCAAGAAAATGTTAAGAATGTATAAATAGAATGTAATAGTAGCACTGTAGGAATACCACTGAATGGGGTTATTTAATATATTTTTTAAAGTTTATTTATAGTGTTGCGCACTTGAAGTGAAATAACACAAAACTGCGCTATATAAATGCTTTGTTATTATTATTATTATTATTATAGAAACAGCATTAAAAATTATAAAGGTGTTTAATACAAAAATTATATTAAAATGGAATTCCACCATGAGTAATTAATTAACTGTTTCATAATTAGAAATACAAAACAAGAAAAATAAATAATATTTAAGATAACAGGTGGCATATTTATTGGATTCAAATTGGTGTAATCTTCATGTTTATATGTTATTTTAGGAAATATTATTTAGTATACTTTATACTGGTAGTTTTAGTTGATTAGATAATGAATTTTATTGAGTATAATATAGTGGACCTACTTGTAAAACCTTCCATGTCCAGATTACATATAAAACCCCCGAAGACAAAAAAAATATGACCGCATGTATAATTCATAAAAAATATAATAATATTATTAATATATTCACTATTGTTAATTTATTTGAAATTTAAAAATATTAATACTCAAGCCTGAGTCGTGTTTTCTTTTTAAGACCCTGCTTTATCAAAAGTTGCCAATTGCTTTTGCACCTCAGTTACGATATTCAACGTCTATAGATAAAATAGAGCAGTACTTATCTATTGGTTACTTCTTATCTACAATAGGCACTCCTTTAGCTGCATCACCTTGGAACATATGTTCGGCAGGCGTTAGACATTATAATATTAACAGCACCAATACGGGCGACTGTCGCTAATGTTCTCGGCAAATAAAGCTGTGCAAACAGCAATGTCTTTTTTCACGGAGCAGGCACTGCCTGAGTATTTTTTACACGGTTGACACTAGTGTTTCTTTGTCTGTGTAAAGTGAGAAACGTATTAATTTCGCGCCCCGTTTTGCATAATTTATTCGCAACGGTACCTGCGCGGTTTTTAAATTATATTTTTTATATGACCGCCCTTTTGCGGATTGCTAAAATAGTGATATGAAAATGTGTGATCAATTTATACAAAATAATGATTTTAAAAGATGTTGATCATTTATGTATCGAGTGATTGTTTTTTTCTTATTTTTGTAAAAGCATTATTTATTAAGGGCCAGCACTCAAAAATGGCCCTAAACGTCACTTTGAAGGTTGCTAACTCAAGCAATACCACAAATGATTTATTTTGTAATTCTGTATGGGTACTTAGGAAAATGTATAAGGTTACAAAACACAAAAATCCTCAAACTGTAATCTTTAAATTCTATGAAGTACATCCCAAAATGTCTGAAAATAGGTGCATTTTGTAAACCTGTGAAACCGATTTTCTTAACGTTTTACCTAAAATTCCAGAACGTATTTCATATAATAGAATTTAATAGATTACAGTTTGACGATAATTGTTTTTTGAAACCTTATACATTTTCCTAACTACTCATACAGAATTTACAAATAAATCATTTGTGGTATTGCTTGAGATAGCAACCTGCGAAATATGTATTTTTGGGTGCTGACCTATGACGCTCCGTTCACGGAAAGTAAATCTTTAAATAATATATACAAAAAAAAGTGACTGGGATACACTGAATACATCTTCTTCTTCTGATTTCCTCTCCTATCAGAGGTCGGTTAACATCATGACCATCTTTACCCTGCAGGCTACAGTCTAAACATTTAAAATATAAATTAATTCTCGTTTGTTTCGAAAATGATTCTCTTTTCAGCGAATAGAGTGCGGTAAATTTATAAATAATAGACTTCTTTCTAGTGACTACAATGTCAAATAATGTCAGATTGAATAATTAAATGCTAATTAAATTATTTACGACCGTCCATTAAGATGTGAGTCTTAGTGGTATCTGATGTTAAGTTGTGTTTGTGAACGTAAGAAGTATGCATAAACTTTTGCATTTGGTTTTTCAATAATTTTTATTGTGTATTGAAGTTTAAACTCTGTTACTCACATTGTTATCTCGGTATTCGTAATGGCATTCTCGATCAGTGGTTTTATTGGGAAACTAGCGAAACTATAATGGAGGTGTGTAAATGTCAAAGTAAAAATTCATTTTGTGTTGTGAATAGACATTGTTAGTGTTGAAAGATGTTTGAAATGATCCAGGATTGGCTGTGGTCAAAGGTTTGTCAATTTTGTTTAAAATATTTATGTATTTTTATAAAAAAAAAACTAAGCTATAAATTCTAATCTTTATAATACAACCATTTTCATTATGCATAACTTGTCGAAGAGGGAGTCGGTTAGCTGCTTTGAGTATCAAACTCTGTCCGTCTGTCTGACTGCTGGCTGCTGGCTAAGCATCCTGTCCACCGGGCTCTTGACCACCTCAAATATGGTAGAACAATGTTACAAACGTTTTCATTATGCATAATTTGTCGAACTGGGAGTCGGTTAGCTGCTGCGAGTATCAAACTCTGTCCGTCTGTCTGACTGCTGGCAAAGCATCCTATCCACTGGGCTTTTGACCACCTCAAATATGAAGAATGATGTTAAAATATGAAGTTTAAATATACTTAATATAGATTTAACTGTACATATACGCTGCGATCTCATAAATCAACACAGTATGCGTGTATTATGTTTTCAGTATGGTACACATAATGTATACGGTGCCTTTATTTATAACAGGTGCTTTGCAAACACTGATAAATTGATAAACAATAATTCTTTGAATCTTTTGATAGTCAATATTTGTTTATAAAAACATGCTCTTGAAATCCAACTGGTGGAGAGGCATTGTGTGAATCATTTTAAGTAAACAGTGTAATTTTGAATGCATGACTGTTTTGCCGCATTTTATTCCATTTCATTATCTCTTCATAATTTCTTCATAAATCTTTTACTGTTATTGAAGTGGTAAAGATTATGACATGTTGCAACCCATAAAACGACATGAGCAATACAAAACATATTCTGTTCAGAGAGATCAAAACATTTAAAAAAAAGAGATTATTTAGAGAAGTCATTTGACAGATTCGAAAGAACGCTTTCATTGTCATGACTCAAATCCTTCCTTCAATGAGGTATTTTCACAAACTATGGATACCATTAAAAACGTGTGGAAGATTTGAAAATTTGAAAACGAACATGTCAATTTGGCGGCAAATCAAATTGTTATAGAAAATTTATTCATCAGCATCGTCGTAACAATAAAAACAATAAAAATTATCCTTGAAAATACCCTATTTTTGGAGTGGATATTAAAACAAGGAGAAGGGATAGATAAAAGTTATGAGCAGATTGATTCACCAGGAACATATTTAAAAAATGTACTGTATATAAGTAAAGTTTAATCTGCTATCGATTATGTCGTAATTATTCGATATTATCATTATTAACTACTTATTATTACTTACTTATTACTATTTACTTCTTATTACTTACTGATTACTACGTATTACTATTTTACTTATAATTTTATTTTTTTACCTACATTTTATTATTTACTTAATACTCTTTACATAATTTCATTTACATATCATTATTAACCTATTTTTATTTACATATTATTATTTACCTATTTTAATTTTTTTTTATTTACATGTTATTTATCTATTTTTATTATTATTATTATGTACTTATTACTATTTATATAATTTTATTTACATAATTTTATTTACTTATTATTATTTACCTATTTTTAGTATTATGTACTTATTACTATTTACCTATTAATATTTACTTAACATTTAATGTGTATTATTATATGCTTATTAATATTTACTTATTATTATTATTTAATTATTATAATCTAAAATATAATTTTTATTATTTATCTACTATTATTTACTTATTAATATTTACTATTTTTTATTAATGTATTATTATTTACTTATTAATATTTACTATTTTTTATTCATGTATTATTATTTACTTATTAGTATTTACTGATTATTATTAAATTGTAAAGCCGCTCATCTCAACACAGGACTGTCCTAGTGAGATGAGTGGCTAATGTTTTTTTGTCATAATTAAATTTAATGAAATTAAATAAATAAATATTATTTAGAAATTTACTGATTTCTAATATTTTCAATAATTATTGAAGTTTAGAAAAGAAGAATTTATTGGCTTTATTAATACAATGATGAATAACTACCCTGTATCTTTATTGTAACACGGTCATTAAATATTAAAGATGAGTGGCTAATGTTTTTTTGTCATAATTAAATTTAATGAAATTAAATAAATAAATATTATTTAGAAATTTACTGATTTCTAATATTTTCAATAATTATTGAAGTTTAGAAAAGAAGAATTTATTGGCTTTATTAATACAATGATGAATAACTACCCTGTATCTTTATTGTAACACGGTCATTAAATATTAAGTTTCTAGCTACTTGCAGTAGCTTAGCGGGTACAAATTCACATTGTATGAAAATAATGTTGTACAATAACAAAATAAATCGTTTGTTGTGTTCTGAGATTTTATGTTTACATTTTTTATAACATATTTTAATAACTAGGCAATCGGAAACAAGGTTCAAAACAAAACTTTTGTTACCACGAGGGGTCACTGATATGCCCCTAGCATTTTATTGTTATAAAGCTATGTTTATGGGTTTTGTAGAAATACAATAAATTCACTATTTAAGCTGACACATGGAGGAGAGTTATTTTTTGAGATTTTTGTTACCGCTGTTGGCAACGAGAAGGTTAAGCACATCTCACTTAGGTGCCTAGTCTCATTTATGTAATATATTTTAGTTTTTTTGTAAGGAATGCTGGTAAATTAATTAAGAATTCTGTATAAAAATATTTTTAGGAGACTTTGGGTTATCGGCCACCTCAATATTTTATAATATTCGGTTACAACAGTATTTATAATCGAGTGTATTGCATAATTCTAGGTGGGTTCGAGAGACACTCTGACATCAGTGGCCGCACGCTTTGACACAACCCCCTCAGAGCTGACCAAGATCAACCGGCTCGCCACCAACTTCATCTTCCCCGGCCAGAACCTGCTGGTACCTGACAAGAACCAAGGTTTGCACACTTCTCCACTCGACTCTTTGTTAATGCGTTCCCTGTCATACGTTAGAAACTATAACTAGCCATTGGAAATAACGACTAGATGCCGCCAGCGCCCAACTGCTATTGATGAAAATTTGCTTCAACTGTTGGATTTCATACTGATAATATCTGTTAAAACTGTTCCTAGAAATATTAACTTTAGAAGACTGCAATCGACTCCAATCGGATATTGATAGAATTATTGATTGGAGTAAGAGAAATCAGATTGAGTTCAATATTTCTAAATGTTTCATTCTTTCTTTCACAGGGGCATGTCATACTTGGTTTTACCGGTGTAATATGAACGCCCGAAGTTTAAAACGTGTCTCCACTATGAAAGATCTTGGTATCGTGTTTGATAGTAGGCTGACATTTCATGCTCATATTGAAGTGACCTGTAGTACTTCATTAAAAATGCTGGGTTTCGTCCTACGTACTGCAAGGAATTTTAAAGACACTCAGGTTCTCATAATATTATATAACTCATTAGTAAGGAGCAGGCTTGAGAGTGGGTCGGTGGTTTGGAGCCCACACCAGGTGAAGTATTCCCTCATGTTGGAGAGAGTTCAGAAGAAATATTTGATATTTCTCTACCAGAGGGAGTATGGATACTACCCGTGGCTCTATCCTACCGACTTTCCCTTAGGTATGCTCGGAATGAACCATCTGCGGGTCAGAAGAGATGTATACATTGTTACACATTTCTTCAGACTGATTCGCGGATGGTTCGAAAACTCAGCTATCATGGAGAGCATTCATTTCTATGTTCCCGATGGTTATCTCCGTCACCGACAGCATAGACTGTTTTATCTCCCGGCCTGCAGGACCAACTTGCCAATGGTCATGCCGGTGGGGAGGGCAATCTTGTTGTTAAATAGAATCACTTCGGATATCGACATATTTAGCATCAATGAAGCTGCATTTAAATATAAAGTTTTGTTACTACTTGTATAATTTACTTGGATCATGTATGTCTACCTTCTTTTTTTTAAAATTTTTATTATTTTCTATAAGTAATTATTTTGGATGTTGTACACCTGTATTATCTTTAAAAATGCCTTAAAATGTAAATTTTGTAAAATTTTTAAAAGGAATAAAGATTTGAATTGAATTGATCAGTAACTAACTATGTGCAAATATTATTTAACAGAACACAATGTATTGTTTTTAACAGTATTAGTGCCAAGTAAATCAAAAGGTGTAGCAGTTTATACTTATTATGATATGTAATGGCACCACGGTCGGTGAGTACAAACCTTGGAGAGGTGGCTGTAGCTCTAGGTCATTATGCCAATTGTTTAACTTTATGGAAAATATTATGTAACATTTTAAATATTTTCGTATTTATAATTTCTTCAAACAATTGGTAACATTGTGGCGTCATTATTAATTAAATAATTAAAAACGTTATTTGTTTAGACCACTTTTATAAAAATAAATAAATATCTCTACATGTTTCGACAGCAATATATGAATACTAAAAAATAATTTCAAGTATAGACAAATGATAAAAATTACAACAATAATTTAAGAATAAACAAATTATAAATATAAACAAATTAATTAATTAAAGTATTTATTTTTATTTATTTATTTTTTATTTTTTATTTCATTTTATTTTTTTATTATTATTTATTTTTATTTTTATTTATTTTTTTATTTTTTTATTTATTACAAAAAAATTATAACATAATACATGATATATATGATTTTTTTTTTTTACTTATTATTATTCTACTCTCCATAAGTTGATCTCCAGTGGTTATGGGAGGTTTATTTACAAACATAAGATAAAATGAATATATGGTTAGAGTAGGTGATATGAAAATAAAATTAAAAACTTATTAAATAAATACAAATGTAAATCAACAAAATTTATTGTGTATAAATTTATTATTTTTCAGATGGATCCAAAGAGGGCGAGACCACATCAGAAGGTGGAGAGGGCTCTGATACCTCTTCACAAGCACCCTCACAAGAGAAAGGTAATGATTGAACTATTTTATTAAATTTCTCCAATTTGATTCCCCTTTACATTATCTTTGCTTAAATACTAAAAGAGATTAAAATGATATATGTAGTAAAATTAAAAAATCTATTAATTATATTTTAAGGGGACTGTGGTAGAATATGCTTTCTTACTAAACCAATGGTAGGATTGCAATTTGTTGCAATGGAAAAATGCACAATGGTTCCCTCTTAGCCAAAAAATAAGCTTTAGTTATTGACTATTTTCGCAGGAGACCTTAGTGCGCAGAAGTTGTAGCCTAATGATTTTGCTGAACAGCTTTTAGTGTAATTGGATACTGAATGTTACAGAAACATAAGTTACCAAGTTATTACTAATTAAGTTGCCTGCTCTCAGCACAGGTTTCCTAACGAGACAGGCACAGTATATCACCCTTATATAATGTGTTTTTTTTATAGATGAATAATAAAAAAAATGTTGTTAGAAAAACTTAAGTTGTTACAGAAACTTAAGTTGTTCCAGAAATTTAAGTTGTTCCAGAAATTTAAGATGTTACAGAAACTTAAGTTGTTACAGAATCTTATGTCATTCATTCAGCTAGAAATTATGTTTTGAATACGTCACTTCACATTATATTATGTTCTGGTGCAGTGACCGTTTGCATGTTATTACATACATGTTCTAATTTTCATGTTTGTGTAATGTTTTTCAAACATGATTGCAGATTTCCTAGATTCTCTGAGGCCAGCCTCCCCGGAGCCACCCACCTCCCCTGCCGCCCCCCAGAGATTCCTCAAGATCAATGTCCGCCACATCACCGACGGACAGGTGCTTGCTCTATTCCATCTAACACACAATACATACATTAATTAATTCCACTCCAATTAGATGCATAATTCACCCAACTGAGTTTTAAATTTCGTTCTTTCAAATGGCCAATTTTTTAGAAATTTATTTTATTTTGTAAAATTTATGAATTGTCGTTGACACACGCACAAATGGAGCTTGACAAATGCCACTAGTTGTCCAATCGCCGAAAAATATTAAGTAAAAATGTCACCACCTGAGGGGCTAAAGATTCTTATCATCTCCTGACCACGAATTTACTTATGGAGGTGCGGCGTTCAGGATCCAGAATCTGGCCTGCTTCACTCAACCTATCCGGCATTGGAGAAGTAGAAGATTTTAATTGGCAAATGTACCATTATAAAAATTTTTAATAGTTTAGAATTTGTAAATTTCTGCATCAACTTTTCACTGTTTTAGATAAACAATTCTTTGGGCCTGTTTCTCAAAACATCTATGGGATATTATGATAAACTGTTTGAGTCTTTTCATTGTCCCTGTTAATGTATTTATATTCTCAGGGAGTGGTATCCGGAGTACTCCTGGTGACGCCCAATGCGGTGATGTTCGACCCCAACGTGTCGGACACGCTGGTGCTTGAGCACGGGCCCGAGTCCTACGGTGTGATCGCGCCCATGGAGTTTGTGGTGAACGCAGCCATCTACTATGACATTGCGCACATGCGTACGCACGATGCCAACCCCAATCTCAACAGGTATGTTAAAAATTATAGCTGCGATTGTCTGCTCTTTCAAACTCCCATTAAATGTTACAGCCTCTATGAAAAATATAGCAAATACATTGAAAAAACAACAAACAAACATCAACATTATTAAATTAATAAGAATTACTTTGTTTACACCACTGTTTTTAATACATATTTAAATATCAACATGTATCGAAAGCGAAGATTTCTTCACTAGGATCCACAGTATACTAAAAATAATGATATGTATAGACAAATGATAAACAAAGTAATTCTCATTAATTTATTAATTATGACACTACAAAATAACTACAAATCTATTGAAGAAATCAAAATTATTATTGCTTATTCGGAATGAGACAATTTAAGGTGCTCAAGAACAGTTCAAATTGTATCTGGACGTTAACACTGTCAACGCCACTCCAATCCCTGCAGTGAAGCCACTCTAATGAACAGAAAATGTATCTTTTAAAATATAGTCAAGATGAATGATACTAAATCGTCCCATTAAAGGTAAAAGTCACTACGTATCGTCATAAAGCTAGTATGGCACTTAATGAGTTTACCTCTAAGGGGCAAAATGTTTTTTATAAAAAAAGCACATTATGGATAGAATCTCTTTGAGGGTGTTAGTAGGACTAATTACAGAACATTACCACCTCAGGAGACACATGCAGCTTTTGGTAGTGGAAATTACTAATATCTGCGGGAAATGTGAAGAGGGTGAAGAAACACCCATTCATTTATGATGCTAATATCCCGCCTTGATGGAAAGAAGGCTAAAATACCTGGGGAGTCATGTTGTGGAGTCAGTAGACATGGCCAAACACCCAATGACCACTTTAGTGAATTAAAGTTCATTAAAGGGACTAAGCTCTTTCTTCCTTGCATGTATTTATTCAGTTTCCCACAGTGATGAACAATTTTTTTAGCCGGAGGGCCAATTTATCAATTTTCACTTAGTTCGCGGACCGCAGAGGGTAGGATACATTATACAACTAGACATGGTTAACTTTGGCTTTAAGTGGTGTCGCTAACGCATTAAAATGGTAAATTTTTGATACATTTATCATAGAACCCACAAACAAAGCACCGCAGACGAAATTTTTCTATCTCCAACCAATAAATGCGGTCAGTTTTTATGATTCTGAAAAATAAAGAAAGCATGTTTATAAAATTCTTATAATTTTGTTGTTTTGTCACTGCTCATATGTTAAAGAAGCTTGTTATATTTAGCAGCTGCAAAACATTGAAGACAGACTAAAGTATGACTCTAAAACCTTTTGCAAACCAGAACAGAAACCGTTGGATATTTTTTACCGCAACCTTTTTGATATTTTATTTAGCCAAGTGGGCCATACGACAAGGCTCTCGCGGGCTTACAATGCCGTAGTCATCGTTTTTGGAGAATTGTTATTAATATTCGCATTTTCTTATTTTCAGAGGCGAGAAGCCAGAGATATACTATATGAACAAACCAAATTCTCCTGATAAAGACTCCCTAGTTAAGGTAAGACACTTCGGATCCTTACAGATGAAAGTTTTTGTTTTTAATACAATTCCCAAATTTCTCAGGACAACTGGAATTCTTTATTTGCATGTTTTAATTTAAAGTTACATCACACCATCATTGTGTTCTCTAATATGCAATGTTAAATGTAGCGAAGCCAGCAGTCCACAATGGAGTGTTGCTACCAACCCTGATATATGGCAGTGAAGCATGGAACTAGCAGAGGAAGGATGATAGTAGACTGAATACTGTAGAAATGAGATCCCTGGGACGTATGTGCGATAAAACTATGTATAACCGTGTGAAAAATGTAGAGATTCACAAAGAATGTAAGGCTGATGTGAGCGTAATGAGTAAGATTAAGAAAGGGATGCTTTGGGCTTGTAGAGCACATGAATGAAGAAAGGAGTGTTAGGAGAATATTATATGACACTAATGTGAATGGAAGAAGAAGCCGGGGACGCCTGAGGAAGACATGGCACGACCAAGTGAACCAAATACTTGAGTCGGGCCATGTCAAGAGTCAGAATAACAGAAGAGTACGTATGAGACAATCTATGAATGTGAATGAAGTATGGAGTGTGTGCCAATACCGAGTTGTTTAGCGGTCCGTCCTCTCTGCCTGCCCCTGCGGTAAACGGCTTGATGGGTAGTTGGTTAGATCTACATA
Organism: Halesus radiatus; assembly: GCA_022606495.2. Lineage (NCBI taxonomy): Eukaryota > Metazoa > Arthropoda > Insecta > Trichoptera > Limnephilidae > Halesus > Halesus radiatus. The sequence goes on along the minus strand of JAHDVE020010773.1, from coordinate 80,517 downwards.
AGTTCATATTTATTGCTTACAAATTTAATTCATTTTAATTTCTTATTAAATTCTATAAATGTGTAAAAATTTACGTTTCATCATTATGATGAAACAATAACAAAATTTAAATAATATGCTTTATTTTAATACAAATCGTATGATTTCGGTTTAATTCTTTTGATATTGTATCACTCTTGTTTATTTTTTGTATAAGATATTAAACATTTTATAAATTCGTCATTATTTGAACTCCGCCATTCCAGGACGAGACATTTCCCGAACTGGCGGGTGTGGATTCGGACGCCTGTGACAAGGAGGACGATGTGGAAGAAGCGGCCCCGGACGGCAGCGGCGCAGTAAAGACGCGCCACTCCTCGGAGCCTCCGGGCGGCGAGCGCGGCGGGGACGCCTTCCCCAAGGCGTTTGACCGCGAGCGCGTCACGCCCACCAGCACGCAGGTCAGTTGTTGGCGGCGGTCAGTCCACACATTCGAGATCGGTAGCGTCTGTGTATAGATGCGGGGAAGTCACGCACGGTTAATTATTATTGTCATTTGAGTAAATTTTTTTGCAACACCTTGAAATTGTAAGATACAAATACCGATTTTTTATTTAATGCGTTTACCACACAGCTCGATGCCAGTGGGACTATGGCATCCTCAATTTTGGGGTTTTTTGTGAGACTTAATGAGGATGACTGAGAAGTTTTTTTTTTTTACCATATATTCTTTTTGTTTATATTTTCACTACATAATTTGTTTGGATGCTCTACATTAACTACTTTGCCAACCTGTTCTGAGGTAAATAACAGAAATTCAATCACTAAAAATAACAAATATGTCAGTATATAATATGACAACATTTAATAAACAAATCAACATTTGAGACTGCCCCTGCAAAATGATTGGGAAGGTTTTCGTGAGATCATTGATCATTATTATCAAGTTTTCTCATGTTTTTTTTTTAAATTTAAATTTTAATAATAATAATTATTCAATTCAAAAACAGTTTATTCATTAAAAAAATTACTACGGAGTTCTACACATTAAACTTGAACAAAAAAAAAAAAAGTTATCTTATTATGATTTCCTGGTGTCAAACGATTTGTTTTACATTTAAATTGTAATTATTATTACTTTATTTTCAATAATATTAACCGTGAGATGCTTCGCTTAGCCTGCAAGTTAAACAATTCATTTCATCGCAGATTTTAAACAAGTAAATAAGTTATACATTGCTTGAAGTTTTAGTTTCTAATGAAAGCTAAGATCATATATTAATTGTGTACTATTCATATTTAAAATTAAATATTATTAAATAACTGTGTTTAAATGTGATCTTGGCATTCTATTTTGAGTTTGTTTTTGTTTTTCATTAATCCATTGCAATGATAAAACTAGATCTAGCGCAATATTGTTATCAAAGGCAGCTTCCGCAAAGGATTGCTAGAACATTTGTAGGCAAATGTGTGATTGCATTTATTGTTTTATTTATTTACCAAGCTATTTGCTCTGTTTTAATTTATGTTTGCATTATTGCGATACCAACACCAAGAAAACACCATCACTTGTTTGTGGCCCACATTAAAAAATCCAATTGCTAACTCATGAAAAAAAAATCACGTGATACCTTACAAGAGCTCCTCTGTCTATCTTGTATTCACCCAGGAGAACTATATTGTCTTCCGTTTGGGCGACGTTGTGAGGCAGCTTGGGGAAGGGCTGCCGTCCCGGGAACCATTCATTGGATAACAAAACCCTCTGCCAAAGGTCTCGGTGGCGTTAATGCATCTGTTGAGGGAGATCCCTTGACATCTCCAGCCGAACCCATTAATTTGTTTGCACCACGGTGGGAGGGATGGATTAATACATCTGTCACTCCTGGACATACATACACCCTTCTGTACAGAACTCCCTCAATATAGCATTCCCAAAGATGACATTTCCATTGAAGGAAATCTAAAAAACCTGCGTTGAGTTAATATTTAAAAACATAATGCCTAGTTTTCTTTGTCACGCAGTCAAATACATTTATTTATGGCCCTCACACAAAGCACCCACACTCACATCCACACCCGGCCTGTAGCAATGTAGTTTAGTTGTGACATTTGTTGCCCACAGCAGGTCCACGAGGAGAGAAGAAGGTCCCTGCTGGACCACCACTGGGCCGTGCCGATCAAGGAACGGATGTCTGTTGACCTGACCCCTGAGGTAACATAACACAGTACTCTTGTAACCGACCGACCATTACTCTGTTCTTCTTGCCATGGGTAATTTGATTATTTTAACAATGATAACACAGTGAAAATCACTAGAAAAGCTCTTTTTATTGTATATCATTTTAACTTTTTTTTTTTGGCGTGATGAACCATTTTGCCCTTTCTCCTTCTTGAGCCAGCATTTTGGACAGCCTTGCAGGGTCCATATCATCAAGGCAGATTTGTTGGCAACACTATTGACTCTGAATCTTAAATTGTGTCCGAATTTCTTATTACTTATTTGAAATGTGACGATTTAAAGTGCTCATGGACAGTCCTAATTCCAATGGAGTCATGAAATTAGTCAGTATAGATAGAAACTCTCTGAGGGAGCTAGTAGGACTATTAACCTAACTTGCAAGTCGGGATTTTCGGCCGAGAAATCGCTAAAATCCGGATCATTTTCCGCATTTGCCGCTCAGTGTGCCAGCTGAGTGTAATTTCATAATTACCAACTTGTTTTTTGCAAAATGATATTTTTGTACATGGTACTGTCTTACTAGTTAATGGGTTTAAGTAGTTTTCCGAGAATAGATTCATATATTTAAAGAAATGATTTAGTCGAATATACGAAAATGTTTTTGACCTTTTACTATATTTTCCATAAAGTTAAATATGTGCCACATGATATTTTTTTTTTTCGTGCCTCGTGTGACAAATGAGAATATTTTAAACACAGTATTTTTCATTTGCCTATCGAATCAAAATCCCTTGAGGATGTGACCATTCCGAATCGGCTCCGTAGCGCATGTTGGCGTCCAACGGAATATTGTCGGTTCTCCATAATGCACATTGGCGTTCCACAGGTTAAAGGAATAGGACTTTAGTCAGAGGAATAAGGTAAACATAGAATATGCATAGCACATTGGACCTATGGCGTCAGTGCTTGCGGGAGCTATGCAGATAGACAATAATAGTATATATCTTATGAAACTTTGAATGTGTCTTGTCAAAACATTCAAATTACCCTGAGCATTTTCTACTCTGAGAAGTTTTATGTTCTCTCTTCGTGGCTCTAATTACTTCTTCACGTATATAGAAGGTAAATGGAAATTTATTAAATATCTTTCCCACTCTGGCTTACAATTATTTCTTGTTTATTTTAAACGGTGTTTACTATTCCATCTGTGCACTGTTTTCATATTTATTTTGCCTCATTACCTGAATTTTTTTCTCTTTATTATTTCCAGTATGATATGTACACCGACAGACTTTGTTTCGAGTTTTCTAATTTTAAATTAAAATCTGTAAGTTTCGTCATTTGAAAATATGTACACAATAAATCACTCACAAACCTTCCGTAGAAAATTTACAATGAAAACTAATGGTAAAATTATTGTTTCCATTTTATATACATAAATAAATAGTTTTTCATCTGTGAAATAATTACATACTTTTTGTTTATTTAAGTGTTCAATTTCCTGATTTTAATTCAATTATAAAGCATGCTTCTTTATTTGAATAATCCGGCGCTTTTTTAAAAACATTTTCGAGCATGCCATATACTATAAAACTGAATTTGGTGTATTTTATCAATATAAATTTTCATAATTTTATCAATTTATTGGGTGAATCATCATTTTAATTAATTTTAATTTCATATTTCCTGGTATTATTTTAGTAGAAAACATATTTTTTCCTCAACATCCGTCTGCATAAAACTTACACAAAACATATTCACACATAAAAACTAAAAACACAGTTTCTCTGAAATAATATTATTTTAAAATGAATTATTTATTTGGATCACTTTGGGCTTTTTCCCTTTTGCTTATATTTGAGGAAACTTGCGCTGTTAAGAACTCATTTTTATTTATAGATACTATTTTATTTTTATACTTGCTTAGCATTATATAATAATATTTTCATATTATGATTGCTTGCAAATATTTTTATTATTTTTTTTAGCGAAAAAAAGATGCTATTTTTTCATTAACCAATTTATTTTGCCAAGTTTTAGTATTATATCTAAAACAATAAAAACATTAAAAGTCTATTTATGGTAAAGCATAGACTTAGATAAACAATAAAAATAGCAAACCTTTATTTGGTCTACTGAAATGACAGTTCTAACTACAGAACACCATTGAAATGGCGAGTTTTTCTTCGGTAAGCTGTGGTAATGACTGGTGTTCCTTTGGTAAACTGTAGAAATTACATGTCTCTCTCAGTAAACTGTAGAAATGATAAGCCTAATTACAGAACATCATTGAAATGACAAGTCTTTCTTCGATAAACTCTAGTAATGACTCGTCTCTCTTTGGATAAACTGTACAAATGGCAGGTCAATTATAGGGCATCATTGAAATGACAAGTCTTTCTTCGATAAACTCTAGTAATGACTCGTCTCTCTTTGGATAAACTGTACAAATGGCAGGTCAATTATAGGGCATCATTGAAATGACAAGTCTTTCTTCGATAAACTCTAGTAATGACTCGTCTCTCTTTGGATAAACTGTACAAATGGCAGGTCAATTATAGGGCATCATTGAAATGACAAGTCTGATAACGCCGAACGAACGTCAAGATCGAATGAATTAAAAATGAGTACGGAACAGAACACGCACCTCATGCCGGCACAAAGCACACAGAATAAATACCAGACTGGTCCTTCCGCACTGGCACTCTCCCACAGGTGGCCGAGGAGCGCCAAGACCCCGAGGATCTGGAGCAGCTGGACTTCGAGCGGGACGTAGCCCACATCCGGGACATGGCACACATCCGGGATATGAGCCACAGTCGCGACTGTGAAGAGGAGCCCCAGCAGCTACCCATCATGAGGCACGGGGCCGACCTTCCCGCTCTGCACCTGGTCAAACTCTCTTGCCACGACTCAGGCATCGACATCCGAGATCCCCTCCCCATCATCATGCCTAATAACACCAAAAAGGTCCGGAACACAGGGGTATAACGTCTCATAAAGCAAATGAGTTTTTTCATACACAAAGGAAAGGGGGTGGAAGTCAATTTTATTATTCATCATTAAACTAATACTTATTCTTTATTTGGAAATTGTCAAATTTGCATACGGCACTATGGTAAATTACGTTTTTTTTTAATCTTAAAAAAAAAAAGATGCATTTAAATTTCTAAATCCATAAACACTAATTTTTTGCAGATTATGTCTGAGAAATTTAAAAAAATTGTATTTTTGAATATTTTGGGTTAATCATTATCAAAAACAAAACTGGAAAATAATTGCGTGAGCCCCTTTCTATAAACTCTGCCATTATAATATTCACTCTAAATTTATACTTTTATTTAATGGATTTAATAATATTATTGCTCAATTGATTTTATAAGGGATCTAACTCTCTATCTTTTAAAGTCACATATTTTAACAATTCTTATATATCATCCCCTTAGAGGTAAAACTCATTAAGTGCCTTACTATCTCTATGACACATAGTGACTTTTACCTCTGATGGGATGATATTACAACTGTTTAAAAAGTTCAGCCATTGGTTAAGGTCGTCTCCTTCTTATGGTGCCTTTTCCTATTGGAAGTTGGCTATCATCGGGGAAATCTTCACCGTTCGGATAAGGTAAAGCGTGTTAAAAAAAATTCTACACTTTCCACCTGGTGATAAAAATTCAAACTAACACCCACTCTGTTCATATTACATATTATATTTTCAACCTGAAAAACTATACAGTAATTGAAAGTTTTTCTTTGAACTCTATAATATTGTATAAAAATATGAGAAAACTCATTTGCAAGTGTTTCTTTATTTCATTGGGAAGCATGCAGTCAATGCGGCATACTTCAAAATGAAACACCTCTATGCTTTTTAACTATTTATTTATTTACTAGCATTATTTTGTTAACTTAGTTTGTGGTAAAGCATTGGTTTTTGCTAAACGCTTTTATTTGATTATCGAGAAAGACAAAAACACCATTAATTTTCGTTCCAATTTATTTTGCAAGAGATTGTTGTGATTTTTATATCATTAAAGAATCGATCTGTCTTTGATTTATACCATTAAAGATATGATCTGTCTTTGATTTATACCATTAAAGATATGATCTGTCTTTGATTTATACGATTAAAGATATGATCTGTCTTTGATTTATACCATTAAAGAATCACTCTGTCTTTGATTTATATCATTAATGAATTGATAATCGAATAGAAGTGTTTTAGCAACTCGCACCTTGAATCTGCCCAGTCTATTGCTATTTTAGTATGAATAGCTTTTGCCACCTAGATTTATCGCCTAGTCGTCTTGCATTTACAATAGATTCCGTGTAAGTTTTTTGACGGTATTTTTGTTACTATGAAGCAACTTCTATTGTGTGTCGTTGTCTGTAGTGATTTTAATATATTTTCAGTTTAATATGTGATATTTAACTACAAAATGAAATTAATTTTAAAAATAATACTCGATGGAGGTTTTGCGAGTACTTGTATCTCCAATCATCGCACTTATAGAAAAAAAAATTTACCAGCTAAAAAATCAATTGTAAGGATGTTCTGTTATTTTATTTTCTGAGGTTCCAGAGTGTTTATTTATTTTTGTTTCAATTTGTTTCAGGCTTTGAATTAATGTATTTGAAAAAATTAAACACAGAAACAAATATATATTAAAAAAGAGTTATGTACATAAAATTAATGGGTTTTTAATATAAATCTTTCATCATGAAGTACCTACATACTTAGTAATTTAAAAAATAATATAAAAGACTTTTGTTTTGTACGACGAATATTTTCACTAAGCAAAACTGTGTTTGAAAGGGGATTGTCGGTTACCCGCCGTGAGTAGCTAACTCGATTCGTCCTACTACGAGTTTTCTACGCACCGGGACCGCTTCATTGTTTATACTCTCAATAACAATTATTCTTTCTTTTTTTAGTAAAAGCACGAATATGGAAATCATTTATTTATTAAAGATAACATTATATTCACAATTGATTTTTAGCTTGATGCAAAATTTATTTATTGACAGTATGTGAATGGAGAAAAGGTGAAACGGCGTAAAATCTCGCCTCGAGTAATTTGTCAATGAGAATGATTATTGTTACCTCTCTCTTTCCCACCATCTTTTCACGGTCAGTTTTTAATAATTTTTAATGATTCGTGGAGTTGCGAAACCCGCTCTGGAATTTTTTTCTGAATTTGATGCATTCCTTTTTGGTGGAATGAATATTAAATTTTTTCGCTTCTCTTCAGATTTCCAAACTTTCCAGAGCGGGTTTTGCAACTCCACGACTCATTTATTAATTTAAAAGCTTTATTTATTTATCTGGTGCTTTTATCAATGCACTTCTCTTATATACGCTCACCAATATAGGACTACTTTCAATGGGCTTTATTTGTTTATTTTTTTATTTTATTTTTTCAATAAACTACATGAAATTTCAAATGTTAGTAATGAATGTTAAAATTCAAAATCTTACCTGTCGAGCATAACGGTCATCTTGTTCTGCATGGCAGCTGATTAAAAAATTATTCAAAAGCTGTGACAGGCCGAGAATCGGCGTTTAAAAGAAACTGTACAAATGTTATTAACAATAAACAACTGGATTTGATTTATATCTTAAATGGCCAATTTGTTGACTTTTATCTCTCCGTTTGCAGGTGTATAGTGACGCGGACATTGTGCTGTCGCAGGACTGGGTGCCCCCGGTGTCCATCGTAAGCACGGTGGAGCCCCCTCTGTCGGCGCCCCCGGGACACTCGGACGAACGGGTCCGGAAACACGCCGTTTCCTTCTCACTGGATACTACCACTCCTGTTATACCGACCACGCCTGATAAGAAAAACAAGGTCCCACATGGTTTTTTGTTCTATATAAAATATTGTTTTATAGTTCGACCAGAAACAAAAGACCGTTTCCTAGTGTCGTCTGGAATGAAGCGCGGTGTGTGATTGTACTCCAATGTGGAAAGCCACCAAAAAAAGCTAGCAAACTACTAATAAATCACGCCCTTTGTGTTCATGACAATTTATTTCTTTTGCTTGGGGTCTAGCTATAATAATGTATTACCAGGTGTTATTATAATGATAGTAATATACTATTTCTAATAGTTGCTGTTCGTTTTGCTTTTTTTAATAACCACGATTAACCTTAATTCTAGATGCTAAAGCGCCTCTCGTACCCCTTGTCCTGGATGGAGGGTTTGGCGGGAGACAGCAGCGGGGGCAACAGCTCCGGAGGCTCCCAGGGAGACTCACTGCCTACCTCCGCTGACAGTCACAACTCCGGCAGTGTCTTCAGCAAGGTCTTCAATAGGTACTGTATACTTATGCATTTAACTGCGTAACGGTACTTAAGTGATAGCTTCACGGCAGTGCTTAAGTTTTAGCTTCACAACATTACTTAAGTGATAGCTTCACGATAGTGCTTAAGTGATAGCTTCATAACAGTGCTTAAGTGATGGGAAGTTTTGTTTGTTCTTCTTAAATTTGATGAGATGTCATTAAAGTGATTTAATTTAACAATTACAGCCCCAATAATTTTTTTATGTCGTGTCTAAGGAAGTAGGGAAGAGGACGGAGAAGTGAAAGAGGAAGGTTGGGAAGTGTTTTGTTTTTTTATATTGCAATATCGCTAAGGAGTCTCACTGCTCGGAATCGGTGGAAGGAAGTGGGAGAGGCTAAGGAGAAGTTTGGAAAATGATCGGCTATTCAAAACAGTTTTTTAAACATCATTAATGCCATCTCAAGCAATGTCTCTATTCTGAATGATGGTCTCTCACCGAGGCGATAGATACTGGGGGAGCTATAGCCATTTTCTTGAATAGTTTTTGGGATATTATGCAGTGTTACACTTCCTTCTCCTTTAGCCAACGTCTCGGACAGCGTTACAGTGTCCATCATCAGAGCAGATGTGTAGATTGTGGTGAAGTGTTTATTTATGTATGTAGAAGTGATACCGTGTTGCACACATTATTCCTCTTGGGGCCGGTATTTCAATATAATAATAATAATAATTAATGTGGTTTTCTGCATTGAGTTCTGGTGTAGCCGTCAAGCATTCGGATACCAAGAACTATTAAGCCTGGTTCCTTCTTCCCTATCAATATTAATAATTTTTTTGTGGATTTCAATTGCTTCCGTAATTAGACGCGCTATATGCTATTTAGCTTTAGAGACCAGATTTAAATAGCCAGGTACTTCCCGATCTTCCTCGGCCTCACAATATGTAGATGACATAGTCTCGCTGGCTCTGATAGTTGAGACTTCTCTGCACATAAATCACGTAAAACTAAAAAAGTTATTGGAATAATTTATCACTTTTTTTGATATTTCATTACGTTTAAATAGAACAGACAACCTATTCAATTATTTTACGAAACATTGTGAGAAGGCTGAATTTATTTACAAACTCCAAAACAAGTACTAGCCAATGAAGGTTGTATTCTTGGAAATTCAAGCGTTTGTAGAACGGGCAATTTTGTTTGCCTTCTCTGCTCGGCTAGGTTAAATAGACAGTGCTCTGAATGGGCAGAGCACCCTGTCAATCTAGCGGTGAAAATGTAATTATCATTTAAGATTCAAACAAAAATTTATATGCCAAGAGTTTAATGTAAAGTCAACACATGTTTATAAGATTCTCACTAACACTATTATGTCTTTACATATGCGTGAGTGTTTATAATTTTTTAAGTTATGTTTTCGACATTGAAACCAGAAAATAAATTTGATTAGTTGGTAGGTATATTTATTGAGTGAGGAAAATATGAACCATCTTATGAATGTGGATTGTCTCTATCAATCATTAATATTTCCATGGCTTGGAGCAGAGATATTTTATCTCCATATACCATTTTTTTAGAAAACTGAAGTTCAAAGCTTAAATACACGTAAATATCTTTGAAATAGTTCAATATTTAGAGATGCAATATTTTATCACATAAAAATACGGGTTCTCTTTAGCAGAGTCTAGTATTTTCGCTAAAAGGTTGACACACAATGTCTGCGCTCTAAGCCATCGATTATGAAAAATTATGAATACTATACACTACCAATAGTATAAAAGCTTTAAAATTATATTTAAAAACTTAACTATAAATATTTGTACAATAATCCTATAAAAACCATGAGTGAAATACTTTTGATTTTCATGCACGATTAGTTGGCAAAATAATTTTTTATTACCACATGCTGTTTCAACTATTGTTAGCACCATGCTGAATAAAAATCAACAAACCCATACTTCAAAAAGAATAATCACAGCATGTCTTTTTTAAACATTAACTCCGCACAGAAAAGGTCCTGAGGAAAATAATTTCCTTCAAGGCCTATGTCATCTTTGAGGATTTTGTGCGGAGGGTATTTTGAAGAGAGCTGCTATAACTTATATTATGTACGCCCGTTTTTTCATCACAAAGCTTGACTTATCTATGGATATGCAATCATATCAGGTGATGCCGGCGAGATCGGTCAGTGGCTGAGTTGGCATCGCGTCTGGGTCCCACCCGGGCGTTGCGAGTTACTTTAGGTACTTTGCGATAAGAATTTACAACATTCTTCCAGTTAGCATAAAAAGATCTGATTCACAAAAAATATTCAAACGCAATGTAAAAAATTGGTTTAAAAGTAATGATAGGGCATTTACCACCGGTGCACTCACCCAAATTCGAAATTATTGTTGCAGCGATTTACGAAGCATATCTTAATATAAGTGTATATTCATAGGTATTTTAAAATTATAAAATAATTTGCAAAATTACTGCCTCAACACAGGCTAGCCTAGTGAGGTGGGTTATGTGAAACTTCAACTATAACTGTTATTATATTATTTTCTATTTTACTTTATCAGTGTGTTAAATTTAATTCCAATAAAGATATTATTATTATTCCTCAGGTGGGTAAGTCCTCCATCACGACACAAGCAACATCTTCCGCTTACTGAGATGTTAGCAGGAGATTTTTAAATATTTTCAGGTTATTCGTAACCAGGGAATATTTGTCTTTCTTTTTAAAAATTAATAAAAAAACTAATATGTTAAGATTAGCTTTAATATGGATTATGATAAGCTGAGCTTATCTAGGCGATGTTTATCTCAATCGTCTATTTGTCTATGCTTTTATATAGATATTGTTACGGATCGTTAAAATAACCAATGCACATTTTTTTGATATTAAGTCAAACCGAACTAGAAATTTGGTAGTTCGGTTTTATGCAATGATCTCTGCCTTTCTGTAATATATATCACGAATAATTAAAATACTGCAAAAACTATTAATCTACTATCTAATTACAGAAATAACAAAAAATTGCCCTTCCATGTGAAGCGTTAAATAGTAAAAAATAGTTTAAACATAAAATTATTTTAAAATATTATGTAAAATCTTCTCCTTTCGGAAAGTACCTCTAATTTCTGGATACCGTTTGGTGAAAGTAAAAAATATGCACTCGGACCATTATGCTTTTTAAACATTCATCGTCCTATGAGCCATCTTTGTGTTGTCAATTAAAACCTTTTAAACGATCGCAGCGCCCTCATTTTTGGTCTACTATAAAATGTCAGACTGTATATTATTATACACTACAATAATGACACGATATTATAGCAAAAAACTGCATTTTAAAATTTAATAATCATAATTGCATCGCAAATATTACAGCACTTGTCGTCTTGAAGAAACATGACGACTAGCGCCACGGGTGTTAGTCTTGGGAACTGATTTATTCCTGGATTTGGCGGTAATGTAGGATTATTCCTTACAAGATGTTGGAAATGCTGTTACTTCCTGCTTAAATTTTATTCCAGGATTTACGAGTCGCTTGTGATGAAAAATCGGGTCATAATCTAATATATTACATAGTAACCACTTTACAAAGTGTATTTATTATCAAATACTTCAATCGTGACATAATGTTGTGTCATTACATGTTTCACATTTCAAAACATACACACATTTCATATATCATGGCTGTTCATGCATATTATGATAAAAATAATAACAACACAAAATGCAAAAATATGTCAAATTTCTAACCCATCTTGATTTGATTATATAATGTGTATAACAACCGATTGTGCAATGATTTATTCAATTTTCGATTTATTTTCTCTTTTACGCTTACCTAACCATGGATTGGATTTATAAAAACGCAAAAAAAAAAACATCAAAATTGGATACTATATATATCCACACCGCCATAAAACATAATTTCAACAATCCCCTGCCAATCGTTCTTCGGCCATATGCATACTAAATTAAAATTCCTTATTTTTAATCTGTTGATGTCCGTTCTATGCTATAATTTTCAACCATTCACATTCTGAATTTTAAATATTTTTTAATTGTTCCAATGTTGTCCAATGCTCTGGTTTTCAACTGTCAACATTCTAAATTTGAAATATTTTGAAATTTTATTATTCTTGCGTCATTGAATGTTTTTATTTTCCACCATTCACATTCTGAATTTGAAATATTTTTGAATTGTTCCAATGTTGTTCAACGCTCTGGTTTTCATCCGTTAACACTCTATATTTGAAATATTTTTAAATTATTCTAATTTTGTTCAATGCTTTGCTTTTCAACTGATAACATTCTGAATTTAAACTTTATATTTATTGCTGTTAAATGCGGATGCAAATGGTTAGTTCTCCAATGAACTTAGTGGAACTTGGTACGGGATTATTTTTGAGCAAAACCCCGTCAGAAGAAGGTCCCCATGACAGTATGTTCCCATATGGGTACGTCCAGACGAAAATAATAATATACATTCATAATGCATTTGCATAATTATTGGTGTCTATTTGTCCTTGTTAGTACAATGGTTCACATTGGATGTGTTTGTTTTCTTGACTCTTCTTATTTACATGTTTTACTCAATGATCAGAGCTATTCTAGGAAATCTCGGGAATTCTGATGATATTAGAACATCTCTTTTAAGTTAGAAAAAAACACCTTTGCTCTGATATTCGTATTGTACATTTGTAAGTTAAGAAATAATACCTCGTAAATGATAAATTAATAATTTATAAAATAAAACAATAACTTTGTTTTACATCACTTTTATTTATACTTTAGCCGACCGGGTTTCGCTACTACCGTAGCTTCTTCAGGGCAGTATACAACTAAACTATGAACTAAGATGCACATGTGTTATGGAATGATACAAACAGGCTAGTGAAGGGCCAGGGGTGGGAGATCAGCAGGTACCTGCTGATCGGGAAGGGAATGTACTTTGTTTATTGGGAATAATTTAAAGATTGGACTTTTATTTAAATTTATTTGATTATTTATTAGTCTACTATTAGTGTTTTTGCTTTCCTTATTTCTAATGCTTCTAGGTTATCTAATCGAATGCCGGTTACATTTTTATGCAGTAAACTAGTGCCTGTATTTTTATCGAATGTGTGGTCTGTTTCCAAGAGATGGTTAGCAAATTCGGAGAAACCATTATTATTTAGACATCTTAAGTGTTCTTTACACGGATATTAACATTACGCGACGTTTTGCCTACATAGAACGCCGGGCAATCATTACATTGAAGTGAATAAATGCCTGAGTGGCCTAAACTGTCTTCTTTATCTTTTCCGTTAATTAAAAATTTACCTAAACTATTATCTGTGTAAAATGCTGGTTTAATCTCTGACGGTTAGTTACGGTCCCGTTATCAAATGCTAATTTTTCACTAGAACTATCCATAATTAAACAAATTTCAATAAATAACGGTTATCATGAAAACTTAGTCATTAACATACTAAATAAAAAAAACTAAAAAAAATGTCGTCAAATAAGTTTTTATTCAACAGTACCCCCCCTAATAATAATATAACAAATAATAATAATCAACCGTATCGATGGCGTAGAATCTTATATATCAATAACTTTTCCCAACAAAGCATTAAAAACCTTCCGTCAGAGATTAAACCAGCATTTTACACAGATAATAGTTTAGGTAAATTTTTAATTAACGGAAAAGATAAAGAAGACAGTTTAGGCCACTCAGGCATTTATTCACTTATTGCCCGGCGTTCTATGTAGGCAAAACGTCGCGTAATGTTAATATCCGTGTAAAAGAACACTTAAGATGTCTAAATAATAATGGTTTCTCCGAATTTGCTAACCATCTCTTAGAAACAGACCACACATTCGATAAAATACAGGCACTAGTTTACTGCATAAAAATGTAACCGGCATTCGATTAGATAACCTAGAAGCATTAGAAATAAGGAAAGCAAAAAACACTAATAGTACTCATAAATAATCAAATAAATTTAAATAAAAGTCCAATCTTTAAATTATTCCCAATAAACAAAGTACATTCCCTTCCCGGTCAGCAAGTACCTGCTGATCTCCCACCCTTGGCCCTTCACTAGCCTGTTTCTATTAATCCATAACACATGTGCATCTTAGTTCATAGTTTAGTTGTATAATGCCCTGAAGAAGCTACGGTAGTAGCGAAACCCGGTCGGCTAAAGTATAAATAAAAGTGATGTAAAACAAAGTTATTGTTTTATTTTATAAATTATAATGTCACATCACCAAGTTACCGCTTCATATGAAAAAAAGATAAATTAATAACTTTTCGGTAGGATGAAAAAATTGTGTGCTATGTTTTACTCGGTCTAAAGTCGACCAAGTAAAAGATGCGAAATACATCAAAGGACCAATAATTTTCACAAATGTTTGGCAATAAAAAAGTTGTATTATTTGTCATTTTTTTTGTTGAACACTTAAAGCAAATAGAGTAACATGTATTTTGAAAAAAAAAATTCAGTTAGCAAATGTTAAAAATTGTATTTTTATGCGTATCGTCGATATTCTGACTCAACCTCGTATCTACAAAAACGATTTTTCTCGAGAGATAAAAGAAACTGTCTATTTTCCCTGTTTTAAAATAATAATATCACTTCAATATGTAACAAATTTATTAAATAAAGACCGTTTTTTTCGTCTCCTGAGATAGCATGTTTTTGTAGATACGAGGTTGAGGCAGAATAGCGATGTTATGTCACATACGAGGTATTGATTTTTCTCTTCATATATATAATATATAAGTTTTGTGCTTAAATGACCACTATTTTAGTATTGACATCAGTCAACTGAAATTTGATTAAATGTCAATACTTATTTCTCAGTCAACTTCACCAAACATTAAAGCTTTCTTCGAATGGTGGCTTTGAAAGGGGGTCCTTCTGTAAAATTTAGTTTCTTCAATATATTTTTTAACATTTAAAAGAAGACTTGAGTTCGAAACAGGCAAAACTCCAATGTTGGATTATTGATTAGTTGTCGTGTAACCCTCTGTTAAATCTTCCCTGTTATGTGTACATACTCTTCTGTTGTCTTCTATTGTCTCTACACTAGTGTCTATTATTGTCTATTGTTGTGCTTGCCGGTGTCATGTGACAGCTGCACCTATATTTCACCATCGACTGCTCCGAATCGCATTATACCAAGTCATTTTTGTTGCTCGGTTTTGATTTTCTATATGAACCTATACCAACCTAAGTCAATTTGTTGTTGTGTCGTTTTGCCAATTTTAATATTCATATTGCTTTGGAAGATCACCGTCACAAATTAACTAATGTATTTAAACATTGCTTAATTTGAGATGTCGTGGTTCAATTCGGAGCAGTTGAAAAATTCATCTTCATTTATTATTTTAAAATCATGCCATACGTCAGCTAAATTAAAATTTGGCAAATCTCGGCGTCACAAATATGGCTGAATGCATTTTACGCTCAGCATGCATTAATTTTTAATTAACGTAGCTTTCATTCCGTTTTGATTGGCGAAAGTTTTTTTCAGCTAAAATATGTTTTATAATTCACAAGTAAACAGGAGGTTGTTTATTTTTTAAAGCATTAGCGGATATTCCCTTACAGAAAGGCCGAATGGAATAATTTACCTTTCTTTGTAACTGTTGAATGATGAGATAATAGAAAGGGAATATTCCTAATTAAAATAAACGTAATTATCCAAAAATAATTAAATCGATAGAAGCATTCTTCAAACATGTCGCATTACATCTTCACAGCACCTAACCGTAAAAATGTCGCAAAAAATCATTGTGTCGTAATTTGCCAGCATGAAAAAAAATCACCAAATTCACTGAACGTGTCCATCGAATGATTCGAAATTAAAACATGTTCTTTTCAATTCTGCATTTTTTATATATATTATATTTTATGTTTGTATTTTTTTTAAATTTCACTCATATCACAACTGAACGTTGTTGCAGTTCATATTTCATATGTATTAAAAATTTAGTAGCCTTTATCGTCATGTGTTTAATTTCAGTTTTCATTTATTTATTATCATTTTGCTAAATGTTTATTGTAGTAGAAGCGTCTAATAATATTAATCTGACATCCTTTCCTCTTGGATAAGTTAATTAACTTTATTTAACGACAGCCACGTCTTTGAACACAAAAGTTTTGAGTTTGATTCCCGTAAAAGTATCCTGTTTTTTGGCAGCCAAATGAATATTTCAAGGCTCCATTGTTCATGATAGAAATGACGGTTTTAGTTGAAAATATCTGCATGTTTGCCTAGAAATTCCAGTCAGATTAAAATGTGGAAATTTCGTGATGCCCCAGCTCACCGTTTGAGAGTTTCTACCGCTTCGGCATGCAGATTTTCTGCTACTTGGTTAAGATTAATATACTTTTTGTTATGCATTAGCATGACATTAAATTTGTTAATATTGACACGATAAAGGTTTTTGTCAACATTATCATTGACTAGTCGACGTTTAATGACGTTTGACAGTTCTAATTTGCTAAAAGCTGCATTAAAAAAAATGTTTTCGCTTTTTTGATTTATGTGGCCCGTAACACCAAAAATATTGCCATTGGAATTGAATAAAGTTTTTAAATCAATAAAAGTGAAATTATGGTTAATTCAGTGATTGTATGGATACATTCTAACGAATCTGTGTACAGGCGGAGTTCCTACGGAGGTTTCGGGAAGTCGGAGAGTGTGAAGAAGTCCACCATAGCGCCGCCCCGACTGGACTACCGCAGCATGGTCTCCGTTGATGACATGCCGGAACTTTTTGCCTCGTTTGATAGTAAGTGGAATATATATTTGTTACTAAATTATGCAATCTTCATCATTGACAGTTCGATGCCTTCGAACCCGTGCTACTTTTTGTAGAAAAGTCGCAGATCGGGTGGCTCGAATACGTGTGCTCAGAATGTCAGTAGTGCAACTCTTGACTGCCCTATACTAATCTAAGGAATGCAGCTGCAGAGACTTTATGAAGAGAGACCGGGTCTGCGATGGATTGAGGCCGCCGAAGTAGCACAGGACTGGTATACCTGGAGGGGCCTTGTCAAAGTAATGGATCCCTGACCCGACTAGGAAAAGCGGAAGAAAATTCTAATTAGTTATGTGCTGTAACTATTAGGGAGTCCTGGGGCGTTATTCCCGTTCTTTTTAAATAAGTTTCCTTACGTTTTTCCTTAGGATTAAAGACTTCTTGATTAACTGCGGAATTCCGGTGAGACATAGTAAAAAGATCCTTAATAGATTGTCAAGAGATTATTTGAAAACACAAATTTATGAAATATCTTCAAGTGACATAAGATTTTGAACTAAAACTTTTAAAAACAATAACATTTTTTATAATTCATTTTAATAAATTTTTGTTTTATTTTTAAATATCATAAATAAGCCTTTTAACGAAGAATCACGTTTTATAAAAAGGTACCTCAGTAGATAGTAATGACCTTTTTTTGTCTCTAGTTCTAAAAGTGACATTTGAATTTGTGCCGACCGAAGAGGTGGGTCATTCCACTTATTTTAAAAACTCGGTTCCAATTCCGAGTTTAGCCACATGGACTCGATTCCTCGGACTCGGTCTTCATTCCTTTCGGTCCGCTTAGGTCCGCCGTTCCGGAATCAAAAATCGTTCATATTACACTAATGAATAGGGACGCCTTTCGTTTCTGACTCCAATTCAAAACCTTTGCCGTTCCTTGAGTGTGAGATCGAAACGAGTGAATCCGGATTTGCGTACTCGGAGTGAGTCCACCGCCTTCGGAATCGAATTCATTGGACTCGGCTGGTCGTTCCGACTCTCTTCAATGCCCCGCTAGACATGAATTGTCAAAAATGTCACAATCTATATAATTTTTAATAATGTTTACTAGCTAATTATGTTTAAAGTAAATAATAACATAATTGGTGACATACTTAATATTAAGTTTTTCTCTTTTTAAAACATCGCAAATATTGACATTTTTGATGAATGTCGCTCGCTAAATTCAACTGACAGCTGCCATCCGAGAGATCTGGAACCGCAGTTAAGTAAGAAGGCTTTATTTAACCCTAAGGAAAAAGTTAAGGAATCTTCCTTAAAAAGAACGGGAATAGCGCCCCTGGTTGTCTCTAGTAAATGCCTCCACCTCTGCTAGCCTTTTGCTATCTCCCTTCAGTTTGTTATATCTATAGTTAATAATAATAATATGAATTTGTATATCGCCGTTTATGTGAATAATCATTATTAGCCGTATTGGCTTCCATATGGTCCAGCGCTAGCAATATTTTGTTTAGATCTCCCAAAATTCCTTGGTTCTTGCAGGCTTGGTATGATGAAACATTTTTTCAGAACTTTTCTCAAGTGATCCACAATCCTACATCTATCGCATGTAAAGGTAACATGTCCTTGATAAGTTATTGTCTATTTACTTGCAGAGCTGATCCCGCGGCCCGCCCGCTCTTGCGACGATCCCCCGCTATATCTGCGCCTGCGCATGGGCCGCCCCACCAACCGCGCCGTTCCGCGCTCCACCCCCCTCATGAGCTACGGCCGCAAGCGCATGCGTCCTGAATACTGGTTCAGCGTGCCCCGTAACAGGTAACACATACACTTTTATAGATTATTGATTTCAATGTGTAATGATCTCAGCGTGTAATGAATGATCTTGGTGTTTATTAGTTACAATCTGCAATGATTTCAGTGTACACCGAATGGTCTCAGTGTGAAATGGTAACAATCTGCAATGATCTCAGAGTGTGTAATAGTTACATTCTGCAATGATCTAAGTATCAAATGGTTACATTTACCAATAATTTCAGTGTGTATTGGTCTCAGTGTGCAATATCTTAATGTGTACCTAATGATCTCCGTGCAAAATGGTAACATTCTACAATGATCTCAATGCGGAATGGTTACACCCTGCAATGATCTCAATGCGGAATGGTTACACCCTGCAATGATCTCACTGTGAAAAGGTATCAATTTGCAATAATCTCAGTATTAAATGGTTACAATCTGCAATGATTTTAGCGTCTATTGGTCTTGGTATTCAATAACTCAGTGTGTAATGAGTACTTAATGTTGTCAGTGTGAAATGGTAACAATCTGCAATAATTTCAATGCAAAGTGGTAATAATCTGCAAAAATCTTACTGAGAAATGATAACAATCTGCATTGATCTCACTGTGCAATAACTCCGTGTTTAATTATCTCAGTGTGTACCTAATGATCTCAATGCGAAATGGTAACAATCCGTAATCTCAATTCTGCAATGATCTCATTGTTCTCTGTATGTAATGGCTGGTTTCATCACGCTGTGTGTGTTTTCTGTGCAGGGTGGATGACCTGTACAAGTTCCTGAACCATTGGGTGCCGGAGCTGTACGGCGAGCTGGGAGATGTGACACAGCGAGGCTACACTCTGGTGGACAGTGACACGGAACTGTGGGACGATGAGGTCACCACCCCTGGCGACAAGGTAAGGCCTGGACTTATCGATTGCATGTCCATTGAGAAACTCCAGTCCTTCTCCAATTCCTTGATTATTAAAAAATTTGTACATATTAACGGTAAAATTAATTTTATAAACTCATAAAAACAGACCAGTGTTATATAGTTATGATAGTGCCCAAGGATTTTGCCACATCTCATTGTCGCCATTTTCTTCTGCTTCATGATTTCAAATCTGTGCTGGAGCTACGTTGGTTAACCTGTGGGTCGCCAAGGTGCACTATGGAGCTGATTCCGAATGGTCATGTTCTCAAGGGATTTTGAGAATAAAATATGTTTGTACAATACTCAAATAAATTTTATTCGTTTGGTAAATGAATAATGATGTGTTTAAAATATTCTCACTTCTCGTTTGTCATACGCCCATCAAAATAATTAATATCCTGTCACCGCGAAAAATATTTCCCATTTTATTTTTGTTGTGTGGGATTTATGGAAAATATAGTAAAACTTCAAAAATATATTCGTATTACTTTTTTTTGTAACATGAGATAGAAAAAATTATTTCTTTAAATGAGAACTAGTCAGTAATTATGAAATTACACTCAGCTGACGCACGGCGCTGCAAACGCGGGTAATGCTCTGGTTTTTAGCGATTTTTCGGCTGATAATCCCGACTTTCAAGGGCTTGTGACCAAATTTAGATTGCCGGGTTCTTCTTGACCTTCCTCTCCTTATTCTCCTCCTCCCCCACTTCCCTCATCTCATAATTTGTTGTCACATTTATGGATATATTGCAGTACAGATTGCACTGGTACTATGAAAAAACCGTTATTTCTCATTCAACCTAGGATTGTATTCAACGTTTCATTCATTTAATGAATCGCCAAGATTTGTTCCAGACTACATTCAAGCAAAACAATCCAATATGGCCGAGAGTCATGATTTGACAATTTGACCGGCATTTTGAATTTTAAATTTTTCTTCTTTTTGGCTACCTAACCTAGCTAATTATCGGCTTTTTTTTCAGGATGAACGCTCAGATAGTCAAGATATGGGAGACCTGACCAGAGAATCCTGGGAGGTATGTAACCAAAATATTCTTTTCTTTTACTAATACAACTAAACATTAATAATTATTTTATTGCTGGATTTTATTACAGGAAACTATCTAATTAAATAACACTTTTTTATGTTTCCCTGTTGCTGCTAAAATAATTGTTCTCTCAATTGGGTTCCTTAAATGATAAATTATTGACAATTAATTAATTTTCCTTAATAATTATTGTTATTTTTAAGTATTAGGGTATTATATTATTGTGTCATTCTTATGTTGTGTCACATCTACATGTAGTCGAGTCATTCTATTCATGGTGGTGTCATCACTGAAATGAACACATGTGTATCATCTGTCTTTGTTGAGTCATTATCATATTAGACTAGTCCGAATTTCATCACATTTTCACCGTCATGTATGTATTGTACTTACCGACGAAAATACACTGAACAAACATGTACAATACATATTCATTAATTTTTATGCTTTTTTTGCGTTCTATTCTTTCATCACTATCAGTGGTATTTAAAAAAAAATTGAAACGAACGTCTACCGAAATTACTTGATTAGGAGAGGCATGATTAGGATATTAGTTATCAACAACTTTATAATAAGTTGGTAAAATTACTGTTGGAATGTTCAAATGCACCGTGTGACGATCGAATCGACGATTAGTGACATTTTCAAATTTTGGCATTTGAACGGTCCCTTCTAAACGCCGATTCTCGGCCAGCTTCACCGTTCGATCCAATTTTAATCAGCCATCAATCATAATGACATGGTCTGTGGTATGTTTGAAGACTGATCGAACGCTGAAATGGACCGAATACCGTTAAAAAGTTTGAAATTCAAAATGGCATTAATCGTTGATTTGATTTTCAAACAAATGTGACGAGCTTTCAAACATCCTAATCTAATCTAATATACATTTTGATTGCGAACTATAAAATTTGTAATATATCGTCCCATTAGGGGTAAAAGTCACTATGTGTCATGCAGCCAGTATGGCACTTAATGAGTTTTACCTTTAAGGGGAAGATATACATCGTTTTTCAATGTCGAAATGAAAAATTGCTCTTGTATTTTTTTTTTTACATCCGTTTTGACATTGAGAGAATCATTTTATATGCCTATCTCAAAAATATATATTTTTTTGTTTTCGTTTCAAATTTAAATCTTTTCTTGTTGTTTATTTGGGAAAATTTGGAAACATCGTCCGTTTTCTAATTGTATAAACAACAAGTCATTATTGAATCATAATATTATAATGGAATTTCACCACGAATCTGTTTATATTTATCTTCGTCACCTTTTAGACATGCAATAAATCTTCATTGATAAAATGGTTTCACTGATTAAACTAGTTTGTTTTGTCTAATTGGAAAATATGATTATTTTCATTAAAGGACCGTATTGACGATTAAATAATCTTGTTATATTTGATAATCGGTCAGGTCATATTAATGTCATTTGATAATTCGATAAAATTAAGGAAAAGAATAAAAGTTTTCTTTATGATTTTTCACATTATGTTGTCATTTTAATAAAACACCGATACTCGTACAATATTATAAGTTTTTTCGTTACAATAACATCCATTATTTAATCAAAATGTATTATTCACCGAGTCACGACATCGATTGTAAAATCTTCGTTATTATTTTATCAACATTGCATCTCGCACAAACTTAAGAGCATGTGTTCACATCCCCATTCTAGTCACCCATCCAATCACCATCATCATCAGCCCTCATCTTTATGAGTTTTTTGGAAGGAGCGATTCAGAGCAGACATTTCCAGAAATGTATTATAATCATTATGTGAATTGGTGAAGATATCATTGCAAATATTCTCAGAATGAGTTGCTGAATTGATTGCATAAACATTACAATTGTAGAATAAACAATTGGAAATGTTCCAAGAATGATTTAAATTACTGAATAATTCATTTGTAATATTCTATCAAGAAAGAAAATATGTCACTACAAACTAAAACTGCAAAATAAATCATTGGAAACATTCTGCCAAGAATGAATTGCCGTCAGAATCAATCGAATTGCCGAAGAGATATTTGGAAATATTCTATCAATAATGAAAACCTGTTTAAATTGCTGAATATTCAATGGAAATGTTTTGTCACGAATGAGTTGCTATAATAATCCTGTTGAATTGCTGAATTTATCATTTGAAATGTTCTATCAAGAATGAGTTGCTCTCGTGATCATGTGGATTTCAAAAAAATATTATAGACATTTAAAACTCATTAAAAATTTCAAAAGAAAGAGGAAAATGTTTTGTGAGATTGGTGACCATTGTCGTCAAAATTATTGCCATGCAAACATGGAAATGCTCTCTGATAATGAAGTGCAATAATTGTTTTCCAAGCAAGAACAGTTGATATTATAATTATATGATTTGGAATTAATCATTGGGAATGCTCCGCCTAA
Organism: Halesus radiatus; assembly: GCA_022606495.2. NCBI lineage: Eukaryota > Metazoa > Arthropoda > Insecta > Trichoptera > Limnephilidae > Halesus > Halesus radiatus. The sequence goes on along the minus strand of JAHDVE020010773.1, from coordinate 57,147 downwards.
ACTGTGTTGCTTTTCCATCTGAATTTGCTACAGAAAACATGAAAAATATTCTGTTTATCTATCGAGAATGAATGGACATCATAATCATTTGGTCACTGACAATTTGTATCGTTTGCCGTGGAGAACAAACATCCAGCATCATTCATCATCAGCATCAGCCTCATCACCCATCCCAACAAGTGTCAATCATACTGTCAATGTGATATGTGATATGTGATGTGGTTTCCGAAATGAACATGTTGGTTGTATTGTATTTGGTGACCGGGCAGTTATTGAAGGCGCCGTACGTGAAGATATACTCCATTCTGAAGAGCCAGGGTCTCTCGGGAGACTCGGACGAGACCGCAAGGGATGAGGTACATACTGTGTGCGATAGTGGAACCTTAGTGCCAATCCTAACCGTTTCCCGTTATGTTATGTTCTGTTTATAGATGACTCTTTCAGTGTACACCGGCGACATCTTGTGGCATTTACAAATATCTTATCTATACCCTTTATCTAATTATCTTTTTAAAATGGAATTTGAAAGCATTCAGCCTATATTGTTGCTTTATTCAAATAATTATAATCTCAAATGAAATATCACCTCAAGTGCAAGTGATCAATTTTTTCCCAATCTTATTTAAAAAACCTTTTTTTAATATTTTATTGTTACAGCAAGGTTCTGATTTGTTATAATTAATCTGAACAATCGCTATATTTTTTCACCGGGTTTCAGATATCAATATATCTGAATTTAATTCATTAATGGATTTAATTTTTATTAATCGAATTTTAACCACCATAATGTGGACGTGCGCCTAACTGAATCTAAAGGTGCCACTTTATTAATCGCTGTTTAATCTTTGTGTAATAGTTCGATTATTGACAATTTCCCTACATTAACACATTAATAGCTTATCGAACAATACGCCATTGAAAACATTAAATATTTTGATAACTTCAATGAGGGCATACAATATGACAATTTCAAAAGCCATTGTTCGAGTTATATAAGTAATATATTTATAAATGCCGCAAGTTGTATCCGCTATAGAAGTGTTTAGGAGCGGTTGTCCCAGCATGTCACGCCTGCTAAGCCGATGATGTTTTTTGTCTAGAAAATATAATATACTCGTATATCGTCCCCTTCGAGGAAAAACTCATTAAGTGCCATATTAGCCGACGAAGTCTCTTGAGTACGACGCATAGTGACTTTTACCACCAATGGGACGATATACATACATATTAATATTATAGCAGAAATCACTCAAACAATAATACTGTCAGAACATCTACAAATCTAGATTAGTTACGATTGGTGTTCTAGTGTCTGCCAAATTGAAACAAATAACTACCCTATTAACAATTTAAAAAGTACCTACCCAAATATAAAATACATCATCTCCTCAAAGGTAAAAGTCATTAAATGCCATACTAGCTGTATATCATATGGTGACTTTTAACTCTAATGGGACGATATGTTAGTTTGGGGTGTTTCAACTCCTGTCACATTTGATTGATGATCAAATCGACATTTTGAATTTTAGACCTTTTTTAATAGTCCCGGTTATATGCCGATTCTCGGTCAATTTCAGTGTTTGATCGAGTTATTAACAGCCGTCATGCATAAAGTTTATGCTTGTCGGCTGATAACGTTTTGAGCAAACCTTAAACGGGCCGATAATCAGAGTTTTACGGGAACCGCCGACATGTAAAATTTCATAAAAGTATATTCAATAAAATCTGAGGCTGCCCCTGCCACTCAATCTTTTTTTTTTTTATGGGTATTTTGCGCAAGGGAATATTATTTGAAAAATAATATACCCTTATTTTTTTTAATTTGGCAAACTCAACCACGTTAGTTACGTAGTGTTTCCTTTCCTCATCACAAATTTGTCTGAGATGTTTAGATTAATCTTCCTCAATAATCTTTTATATTCATATTTGTCTTTTCACAGGTGAATTCCATACAAAAAATTACAATAATTCATATTTTGACATTCCATAGATAAAATAGTTAGAGGTGTTTACACTTTCTGTATAAAAAAACAATTGGGTACAGTTAATTTTTAGATTTTCCATACAATCTAGGAAATTTGTAATCATAAATACAGACATCCAGCTTGACATGCTTATCTTTGTAATCGATGGCATAACGAGTGTCGATGTTGTGGATACAAAAATCTATAGATAATAAAAAATTGTCCATTCGTTAGTTCCTCTTTTGACCGCTTGCAAAGATAACTGGCAAGCTGTACTACAATGTTAAAAGAAGAAACATGTACATATTGACATACTTATCTCTGCAGGTGGCTAAAAGAGGATCGGACGAACAGTTTTTTTAACGCCGATTTTTTGTATCCACAATGTACAAAATAACCCCGCCCCCAACTGCATCGATAAATGTGTTGATCTGAACAAGAAGACATAACAAATAATCAGCCTTTACTGTTAGTGCTATTTCTAATGGTAATTTTTGCCATCAAGAAATTCATCAAATGCATTCCGTCGCGCCTACCAAATGCATTTTATTCCAAATGCATTACATTTATCAGCAACCAATTTGTTATCGCATTTGTTTAATAATTAATAATTTGATTTATTACCTGGCAATATTTTATAGCTGCCAACGACTTTTAGTTTATTGTTGTGTCGTAAAATTCGAATTTTTTCAACAGTTCTTAGCGTTATTTAAAAACTGTAATTCTAATATCTGAAATTAACATGTATCCGCTTAAGAGATTTGAACCCATCGTCATTCACTTCAAATATAACCACTTTCAGAAGACTTCCGTCACACTAAATGCTTGGAATATTCTTGTTTTGTTTTAAAATATGATATAACAACACATTTCTACAATTTAAAGGCGTAGTAGTAGTTTCTAGTAACTATATCGCAACTTAGAGGTACACTCTAGCTGTATAACACATAGTGACTTTGGCCTCTAATGGGACTATATCTAACTAACTAACTAGCTAACTAACCATCACGCCGTTTCTCAGCAGGGGTAGGCAGAAAGAACGAACCGCCAAACTAGAACTAGATCTTGGCATACACTTCTTGCATCATTCACATTTATACATCGTCTCATACATTCTCTTCTATTATTCTGACATGGCCCGACTTATGTATTTGATTCACTTGATCGTGCCATGTCTTCCTCGGGCGTCCCCGGCTTCTTCTTTCATCCACATTTGTGTCATATATTCTTCTTACATTGCGTTATTTATTCATTCGCTCTACATGCCCAATCCATCTAAGCGTCCCTTTCTTAATCTTACTCATTACGCTTACATCAGCCTTGCATTCTTTATGAATCTCTATATCTAATATTATCACTACTATATATAATACCTACTACCCGGGTTCGCCAGAGGTTTTCACACTCTGTTAAAATAGATCTTTAAATTGATATTTCATAGCTCCATAGCTCGTAATGGAAAAAAACATTATTAGCTGCAAATATTTGAGCTGGCTTTTGAATTCCATATACAAAAAACCTCTGCAAATTTCATGATGCCAGAGCTCACTGTCTGAGAGGCTATAATGCCATTAGCATATGCATTTTCTGTTTATAGTTTTTGACAATCGTTTCAAACATTAGACGTTTGTCTCTATTTTCTTTAACGTCTGACTATGATAGTAAAATTATAAAAAATCATCGTAAATATTCGTACATTTGCTAATTACAAACTAAAACAGTGGCAAAGGCGCTATTAAAAAAAAATATTCAACGTTGTCACAGTTTTAAAAATTATTTTTTACTCTCAGTAATCAGTACTTACATTACAGACTCTCATTAAAAAAATCATAAACATTACACCTAACCCAGCAATTTTAAATTAATATTTTTTTACTGTCAATATTTGAATTATTCCGATTGAAAATAACCTGTGAAAATATGAATACCGACAATGTGTAGAGACATCGACTAACTAGATGTATATATTAATAGACAATAATTCTAATAGATGAACCTTTCAACATGCACCTGTTAGATATTATTTGTTAGTTTAAGAATGGGAATGAAGTTATGATAATGTCCATAGACAAAGCACCGCCTTCGTAGATTTCCTAACAACATCTGTCCAAACACTCGGCAATAATTATTGTAGATATACTACCTTTATATTCGTTGCTCTTCCTCAATACTTAATAGATAGAGCTTATGATGCTATTAATTCTCATTGACACAAATATTTAAAAAAAAATTGTTTATGTACTTAAAAGTTTTAGATTCTTATATGAATTGTCTATGGTTTTAACCATATATTTACTTGTGTATATGTCAATTCTTAGTTTGCGAAAATATGATCTCAATTTAATAATCTTTACCCATAAATATGTGATATAGTTCAATAAATAATATTACATTTATTTATGGATTACCATATAAATTACTCATTGCGTATATTTGAGGGGTTTTTTTTAACAATGTTGGAGATTTCTTATAATGAAAAAAAACATGAAGAAAAGTTGAGGAAACATCTTAAAAACTGCAGTTTTCCATTATACTCGTATACTTACATGATATGCATTCGTTGTTTCCAACCATAATTAGCGATTGTTTAACTGTATATAAATTGGCCTCAGCCACATTCAAAGGCACTGCGTCGCTGTCTCCAACGCAGCCTAGCCTAAATTCAAATGATGCACCTAAGTGAGGCAGTTCATTTGCCACAATTGACCTCGGCTAAGTAAATGAGAAGTTTAATGAGTTTTTTATGTTAATAAGGACCTCCAGTGAACAGTTTATACATTCATATAGATCAGCGAACACCGATTCTGAATATATAACTTTTATTATATATAATTACACATAAATTTTATAAATCGTAATTTAAAAGTGGATAAAAAACCATCTCACGAAATAGGGTGTTCTATTGGTAACATTGCATTCTCGACATCTGACTTCACGGGGCTCTGTTCGCGCATATTCCGATTTTGCATTTATATGACGATTTTATTTTATATTTTAAATATCATATTTTTTGATTTGGTGAAATTTTAACTTAATTTGGGTGACTTGGTTTGACAAGGTTTATAATTGTTGTTCAAGATAAAAAAAAACCATTATTATTGAAAGGAATAAGGTATTCAATTGTCAGTACAGAAAAGGTGACAATTTTATTGTAAATATTTTTATTATTCTTGGAGTTAAAGTTTCTAAATAGATACATAAAATTATAAACACAAGTAATAAGTGCTTAGTTATGGTTTACTATGAATAGAATATATAATTATGTACGGTAAAGCTCATCCTTGTTTTGACATTTGACATTTTAATCTCAAAACCGACCGGCCATAGATTTTATGCGTTTTAGCGGACTTTGAAAAATTGAAAGTTTAAAAATTATTTTTTCTATGAAAAGTATACTGGTACGTTAGAACATAATTATTGATAATACAAAAAAAAAATAATAAATGGACTGGAGTTCCTTATTAGCTAAAGTTATAATACGCTGTAAAAATGTTGGGTAAATCCAAATGTTTGATTTTCATTCTAGGTGTCATTTTTACACTTAGCCGTCGCTAAGGAAAGGTTGGAAACAGCTGCCGATTCAAAATTCTGTCCAAACATTTGTGATATTAAATTTTTTATTGATTGATCTCATTTCAGTTGTTTGAATATTTTTGGGATTGGAATAATCAATAAAAGAATATTATTCACACCCACATTTTGCACACAATGTACTCGCAGCGACACTAAAACATGATTATCTGTGAAAAATCGATATACAACTAGACATTTCGAATGTGCAATTTAAAAATTAAAGTTATTAATTTTGTCATTGCACTACCAGCAGTGCCGGATTTACTTACCACTGGATGCTCTAAATACCTCTGATAAATCGTATTTGATGATATATAATTTAATAGATATAATTGAGATTATTTTATAGAGATACTTTCAGTGCTAAGAAATCAAAATTCTGAACTGAAAAGTTATTTGAAATGGCTTTAGCTATATTAAGTAACCACTTTTGAATAGCTAAGCACTTCCCAACATTCTTCCAACACCCACTTTCTCCAGTCTCCCAATGTTTAACAAAAATGGGGATGCCATAGTTCCCACTACTCGCATAAAAAAATTGTGAAATTGTTATAAAATTCAACCATTTCCCGTCAGCTAGAATTTCACATAAAACAACAAAATGAGAAAGTGCATTAGATACACCTCTAAACAACCACAATTCAATGTAAAACAAAAGCTGAATCGTCCTGCCACTAATGCGTAGGTTACATGCAGACAATAGCAAGAACAGTAATAAGCGGGAACTAAATCATTCCGTTCATTTTAAGTTACTATCCGCGTCCGGACAAGTGGTAAGTAATAATAATAATAATAATAATTGGATGATTTGTATAGCGCCGTTTTTGTGAAAAATCACCTCAACCCAGTCAATTAAATTGCTACATAACGGTAGCAATTTAATTGACTGGGTTAGAATGTTTTCTATTTTTTTTTCGGTTAAGCACCCTCGTTTAATCGCGCATCATTGTAGTTAGGTGGGGGCTATTGTCGGTTTAAGTTTTACTGCAAACACAAGAGTTTACTTAATCACTTAATTGCACATGTTGACGGCGCTTATCACTTATCTTAGGACAGTGATTTAGTCACCACTTTTCATTGTCTTTGCTACTGGCTGTGTGTAACCTACGAATAAGAGCTCCGTTGTAGCCTCTCCTTCTGTTGCGATGGTGCTATCAGCGGTATGCCGATAGCTTCTCCGGGTTATATGTAATTCCGGCACTGCACGTAGGTATAATACTGAACAGCAAATTGCTTTTATTTGTGATAATTATTATTGATGTGTAGTATAAATGTTTTAGCTAAATGTTTCCGCTATAAATGTTAGACAAACACATTACTATTGCAATTACATACCATTTTACAAAACCTCTATATATAATATGTACTAAGAAAACTGTAAATACATAGTTCTTCAGTGAAATCCACGATTCATTATTGTACATAAAATATTTTTCCCTTGATATTTTTTAACACTTGAAACACTTTTGAATGCTTTTGCTCTTAGAGCTATAAAATGTATTATTTTAGTTGTTTGTTGATGTTTACAATATATGTAAGTATATATAAATCTAATTTGTCGTGATTATATCAACTATCTTAACTGCTTTAGAACAAAATTTTACAGGTCAAAAGTTATTCATGTTTTGAAATTTTTATGTTCGTTTATAACACCATTGGCAGTGCCAGGAAATTAGGTTGGTTACATTTATGTAAGCAATTGTTGTAATAAGGAGGGAATAACAAAAAACTGTTATTTGTCAATTAATATAAGACTCAATTGGTTGAATTTGTCATATTTAAGGTCGTCACGAATCGGCATTCAGCCCCATTTTGATTTGTTTACATTTGAATGGTTTCCATTAATCTCCGATTCTCGGCCCGTCAGCGTTTGGTTAAATGTTGATTCAGCTGATCAAACAACCGAACTAACAATTTGACAAAACGCTGAGAATCAGCGTTTCGGACACCATTCAAATGTCAAAAAATTTAAAATGGTGTTGATTGTCAATGAGGTTGTCTCCTACGATAATATTTCATGTTATTTACAAATGTATCGTATTAATTATGGCATGACGAGGACAGAACTTTTTCTAAAATACCAAATTGTACCTAAGATATTTTAGGAGAATCTCGCCGGTCGACCGATAAGCGTGTTACGTAATGATACATAAAATGACTGGCGCGGCAGTATGTGGAGCTGCCATTCGAATTGTGAGTTGTGTCTCGTGACGTCACGGGTATTTTGAGTGTTCATTTTACCCAAGCTCATAACTATGTCATTTTTGTTGATATTGAAAAATTAAAATCATTATTAACTCTTTAAATATATTTTCATCAAAATACAAAAAAATAAAGAAACAACCTCGTTAAACGCAATGTTGAATGTGACGGGGATTCAAACAACTAGTAACAACTTAACTGAGCAACAAGTTGCTATATCTAGGAAAGCACTTTAAGCAGCGCCGATATAAACAAACTTCACTGTATTTATAATATATATGTTTTATGAAATTTATATGCGATTATGAAGTTCATCGGACTAGGTCAACTGAAAGTTGAACGAAAGAAAGTGTCTAACGTGTACCGAGTCTATTACAACATTGTATAAAAACTGATTGCAGTTTTAATGTAAATTAACAGGAAGCCTACATATCATATCAATTTACAAAAGTAAATTTTTTTCCCTTTTTTCGTACAAAACATTTTTGTTGCGTTCGATAAATACTTACATTGTAATTATTTTATCCAATACATAAATGTATTGCCGAGGTATCCCTAAATTATGAACTCTGCATTTAATATATTTGTAGAGGTGTAGCTGAAGTACTCGGCGTTGCCCGGGGTCATGAACGGTTTGGAATAAAAATTTTATGATGTATTAACCCTACCCCTACCCTACGAAAATTAAATAGTCATTAAAATATTAAATAATCTTATACTGGATTGGGTCTAAAGCAGGGATGGGGAACCTCCGGCCCGTGAGCACTTTTGGTCCGGCTGTCTTAAAGCACCGAAGGCAAAAAAAAGTTATATTTTTTTTGCAGACCATCTGCTATAAAATTCGAAGGAAAACCATTCTCGTATTCTGAGAGCAGTAGTAAAATTCTAGTTGCAGAAGCATATTCAATTTTTTTTACTTCATGTTCACATGAATTAAAATAATTTCAATCGGTACCTTAGTGAGGTTATAACAATTATATCAAGGACTCCCCCAAACCACCCCTACCCCCCCCCCCCCTTTCATTATGTTTCTTCTGGAAATCTTAGTCCGACCCATGAGTGATATTACTAGCATCCAATGGCCCTCGGCGACAAAAATGTTCCCCACCCCTGATCTAAAAGGATGCATTTGTAGAGAATGTATTGCTTTTTGTATGTCAATCCCATGAACCGTTATTTGATTAAATCCTAGCATATTATTGTAGACAGCGCAGTAAATCCAATTGTCCAATTTACTCGTAATCATTATCCATTGAATTTAAATGGATTGCTGCAAGGTAACCATTGATTACTAGGTGAGGTTAGGTTGGGTTATATGATGTTATATTAGGTATATATTGTTTGTCTCCCCTTTGTCGGGCCGCAATGTGAAACTAATTTGCAACAATACTCGGTTTGTTGACATTTGTGCGACCTTCGATGACTGAATGCTTTTATTTCGCTTTTCAAATCAAAGCAATGTGAAATTAGCCCCGACATACATTACGTTTTAAATTTTGCTGCATTTTGTTTAATTTTTTGAAAATTAACACCCAAAACACAAAACTCGCTGGAAAACCATAAACAAGTTTTGTAACCAGATCTGAATATGTGTATTTTACTTCTCCTTTTTCATATTATATCTATCTGCCTTATACAAATGCTGTTGTATGACAATATAATATTGTGAATTTTTTTATTATTATAGCATTTAAATTTTGAATACATAGATTTATTTTATTGATACAGAGACGGTTTACGTAGATCCCGTCAGCACTCAGGCCGTGCTATCTCCCATTTTCCTTATTCTTTTGACAGTAACCCGGTCCCTTTGATAAAGTTCACCAGGGTTATCATTGGATATTTGGCTATGTCTCTTGGTTCCACAATATGTCTTATCAGGTAGCTGAGCCTTGTTTTCATCAAGGTGGGATATTGGCACCATATGTGAATTTGAGTCTCTTCATCCTCTTTACATTTCCTACATCTATTGGTGTTTTCCATTCCCAACAGCTGCATGTGCCTCCTAAGGTGGCAGTGTACTCCAGTTCCCTCAGTGAGTTTCTGTCTATATTGAGTAGTTGCCTGGTTTTTCTAGGGTTTGGTACGTTTATGAGTACTTTGGATTGTCTCATTCCGGATGATACCATGGGTGGGTCCATACCTTTCAATATGTAGTTTGGTGTGTCATGCTGCCACTCCTACGGCTGGCTCGGATCTCGCAAGTGGTGCTTTTGCCCCTTTCCTTATTAGTCCGTCAGCCCGCTCGTTGCCTTCGATTAGATTTATATAATTAGATATAACACTAAGCGCCCAACGTGGCTTCGGTCAAGTCAGTTGAGTGGAGTCCACGGGTCCAACAGCTAAATTCACCACATTCGTCAGCTGCCGACCGTCAACGGTTCATCGTATACGAATTCAAAGCCAATAATCAAGTAAAATGCCGGCTTACATGCTAAGATATTGCAAGAACAACAGCGGAAAGCTTGTACAGGGCAGCATACTCCCGGCGTTGCAGTGCCAGAAAGAACCAAACCAAACCAAACCCATGGCCCTCTTCCCGCACCACGCATCTCTCCACAGCGAAATGGAACATGCTTTGAATTTGTGTTTGTATGGGCGTAAGAACTCGAGTACCTATTATAATATCTCTGATTGAATATGATAATTAATTTCATATCCAAGACAAAATAGGAATCAAGTTCTCGTACAAGGTAAAACACCTTATTAAAAGGGAACTTTGTGATGAGTGTTTTTATTTAACACTCTCTGCTTTGGGCCAGGTAAACGTATTCAGATTTAACCTCTAATTTGCCGAGATTGCCCATCGGATACTCAAATTTTGTATCCGTTGAACGCAGGCGAATCCTATGGGCAACGTTAAAACATACTTTCTTTTCTTTTGTACATATGTAGAATATAAGTAGCTATTCTGGGGGAAACTACTTATGATAGATATATACGTTTTTTTATTAATATATAAACACGTTATCTTGTAAGACGGTACAATTTACAAAAAACAACTGAGTCATCATGAGACTCAGCTGGTACACGGTGGGCTGCGCGCATAATTTTACCCTCGACACACTACGGAAATATTAGACCGCGGGAGCTCGACGTTTCAAAGGTTAATGCCCTATCAATTCTTTATTCAATTAATTTCCAATAATAAATAAAATTCCATTTATATATAACCTCGGTCGTGAAGCCATCAAATAAATAGTAATAAAATAAAAACTGTGAATTTATAAAACCCTGTTGTTTCAACCCCCGTTACATTTGACACTGTCTTCGAGTCGGCCATGAATACTATGTTGAATTTTTTTATATTTATCATTTCAAATAACGGTCCCCGTTAACCGCTCATTTTCAATATCTCCCTGGTATACTTGGTAGACCATTAGTCAAAATCGATGTTCTTAACTGTGTTTAGTGACCAAATCTGAATAGCCAAGTGCTTCCCAATATTCCCGTTCTCCTTCTCCTCCTTCGCTTTTCTTAGCCTCACTGAATCTCCGAAAAGGGGGAATGTCCACTGGCTCCGGGCCGGCTGGACTATTATAGTGCGGTTTCACATTTTTTAAAAAACACCGGTTTATCTGACAAATAACAATTAACTTTACTTATCAACACGTAATAACATTGTGAATTTCCCAATTCTGGTAATAATTCATACAATCATTATGCATTACGGTATGTCTATTTATAATTCTGAATATAACTGGTTTGTATAAACACGATACACTCCTGTGAAACTTTGACCTCCAAAGGTTAACAAATCCAATTTTTAAAACTTTCACTATGATAATATGTATTACGCGTCAAATTTATTTCGTAATAGGAGGACATAATATTATCTCCTATGCACAACAAATTAATTTAAAATTCACTTAACATTTTTACAGTACAAATTCGCAGTGGCGTAATAACAAACCGCTGAAACTCTGGGAACTGTAAAAAGAAAGTCAAACCTTCCCGGGTTATAGATGTAATAACAATAATTTATTTATTCCGTAATGTGGGGAGGTTAGTGCAGTCCCACACATCCCTTACAAATAACATAGATAATATATATTAAAAAAATGGAAATTTGAAGAGAATGTAATAGATGTTAGTGAATTATTGTACTTGAGATTGATGGAGCTAATATATTTCTCCATCTTGCTTCCGTGCTGGAATCTGGGCTCTGGCGGGATTCAATGATGAGGACTTTTCCGGATTTGATTAACTTGACAATATTTGAAAACATCCCACTACTACCATCATTATTAGCAGAAATTTTTACTTGTGCAATGATGAAGGGCTTAGTTAGCAGAAACGGAGGAATTGAACACACAACGCTTTTGTGGGAACCCGACACATTTTCCGATTGAGCTACTGACCTAAAATAAACTATATTGTTATACTAACTAAAGTATTACCTATTCTAATGCGTGGGTTACACGTAGCCAGTAGCAAGGACAGTGATAAGTGGTAACTAAATCACTGTCCTGAGAAAAGTGTTAGGTGTTGTCCGCATGTGCAATTAAAGGGGGCACTCAAAAATACACACTTTGTAATCTGCTAACGCAAGAAATACTACAACTAGAAATACTACTACTTTGACGGCCTCCATGGTCGAGGGGTAAGGCTCTTGACCATGACTCCCAAGGTCGCGGGTTCAAATCCCGGCGTGCGCAAGTAAATTTTATTTAATTAATTTGTGCTCATTCACAATTAATTCATTTAAAAATAATATATAGTATATTTGCACACGTCCCAGAGTGGAAGATACTCTCAGTATCGCCCCGGTGAAAGACCACCATTTAGAATTGAAACCTTGCTTGAAATGGCTTTTATCCGTGTTTGGTGACCAGATCTGAATAGCCAGGTATTTCCCCACCTCCCTCTTCTCCTTCTCCTTCCCCTCCCCAATACCTTCAGCCTCACAACATTCCCCAATCGGGGATGCCATAGTTTCACTGGCTCCAGACGGTTGGGAACAGTTGGGACTCTTGTGCGGTATTCATGTAAAAATAAAAATTAAACTGATTTATCTATAAATTCTACACGCGTAGTTAGGAAAATGTATAAATTTTCCAATGACAAAAATTCTTTAGACTAAGCTTTTAAGTTCTACATAAAATACATGCTGGAATTTGGGGAAAAATGCTCGAAAATGCCTTCACTGTTTTTCTAGCTGCACATATTCGTATGTATTTCATAGAATATAACATTTAGAGTATTTTCGTCACTGGAAACATTAGACATTTTCCCAACCACCCGTATTACAGATAAAAACTCTGGTATTTGTAGTAAAATTTGATTGTTTGCGTGACCAAAGAGTGCCACAATAGCCCCCACCTAACTACAAATATGAATTTCTAATGAATATTTTCTACATATGAACATTTTAACTCGGCTCCGAGGTATCCGGGAACTTATAAGACGTTCATTTTAGATAACTCTAGGGCTTAGTAAGTTGTTAGAATTTGATTTCTTTATCTTGGGGTATTGTGATTTTACTTTGACCAACCTTAAAACGGCTTCCCAACTGTCGCAAGAGACATGGATACATAAATTAAGTCAACCAGTATTTTTTTTATATATTGCTTTGTATGGATATAGTGAACTAACTGGCCGCCAGTAAAGGATTTTCCATGTCCTAGTTAGGCAATATGTGATTATAACACGTCTGGTAGATTCTCCACAGGTAGTAGTAGTCATGGGCGGTTTATTCGCAGTAGTGAATCGATTTAGTCTGATTCACCTTAGTCTTGCGAATTTATTAATTTAATTCATTCCTTTTTAATTCTAATAAAATATAATAAATAATTATAAACAAGGAATTTTTTCGTATTACAAATTGCGCTAGTGTTGGAAATCACATCGATGCACCCTATTGATTACTTCGGAAATTCTCGCCCCACTACTAAAACTGACGGCTTGAACGGAATCGCCGAGGGCATTGAGGAATGAATTAAGAACTTCTGGTTAGTGTCTCGCAGTGACTTGACTAACTTGCGCCCTGCGAACCTAGTACTGACACACTCGATATCGACGAACGAAAAAGAGACGTAGTGACTAAGACGACACGACTGAATACGGAATACATTTCTTGATCTTTTAATTAGGGAATACGGACTGCGAAACCGAATACGCGCCGCTCTGAATTACTGGCTGGCTGACTAAAGGCGGTTTGCTGCTGCGAACTAGTGCAGACTGCGAACTAGCGATGACTTGCGGCGCGGAATTCTATACGTTACCGTATACGGATGGAGTCCTGCACACTACACAATATCTCCGGCGACTAAGCGACGACGTCCATAGTAACACCATACCGTAATTATGGTGCCACGCGTTAAAAAGTCGTCGTTGGGTTGGTTGCAAGGCCCAAGCTAAGGAATGAAGAATTAATTCCGTGTCACATTGAGAATTCGATCGAGTGTGTCACGAGATTGAATTAATTCATTTAATTCATTCATCAATTTCGCCCGTGTCTACTCCACAACAATAACTAGCTGCCATTATATCGAAGAAAACATGTTCTAACCCACATTTAGGCATAAGTAAAAATGCTAAAAAAATGTAGAAAAATGAACTATTTAGTATGTTAGTTTTATGTTTCCTGTTGCTCATATTGCTCGGGCGCTCTTTAGCATTCTAATTTTTACTCTATTTTTCAAGGAATGCGTCATTTCTACCGATTTTCAGTCATTCCTAAGAGTGCATCGCCTAAAATGAAAACCCCTGGGTGTAAACTTCCATCAGTCGCGTTGGTGACGACACCCAGAGCGCGTGATTGAGCCACATTTGAACTTAGTGATCGCTCAGTTTGATTGCCCCGAGTCGTCGCATTGTTGAAAAATAAACTAATAAATAAATTTGGACTGGCTAGTAGCTGCGTGGAAAAATGCGGCGGGTTCCCACCCAGACATCTACGTCCTATGTCCTCTATGTAAAGGCACAATCAATATTTTCCGTCTATAAAGATGGCAGTAGGAGGAATTCACATATTGTCTATCCCTCTTTTAACCTTCCCGTATCCATGATGTAACGATAGTCTACCATGCGATACTCACCGACAGCATAGACTGTCTTATCGTCCGATCTGCAGAACAAACTTGCCATGCTCATGCCGGTAGGGAAGGCAACCACGTTCTTGAACAAAATCAATTCGGACATCATATTTAGCATCAACGAAGCAGTTTTTAAACGGCACCTTTGTTGCTTCTAGCGTGAAATGTACATACATGTTTAATTTTTTTTTATACACCATGTTAAATCTTGCTGTATAATATTTATTTATAATACAATGTCTTTAAAACGCCTTAATTGAAAAATTTGTAAAGTTTTAAAAATAATACACGGATTGAATTGAATGCTAAGATATATGCAAATTTTCTCATGGCCAATAATTTTGTTCCCTACGAAAACAGTTTGTATCATTTATGTCACAACAATAATTGCCTTTCATGAATTATTCCGGAAACATTCCTGACATTGTGACTGTGACAATAATGATATGTTCTCCCATTCTGTCACAGATTGATAGGTCGGAGCAAATCAGCCACGTTCCACTGCATTGTCAAATCTCAATTGTTCTCCATTCAAAAGCCTTTGTTTCGCGTAATACGCCATGTTGTTTTCCTGTCATTTTTTTTTATTTCCACATAATTCTGGTATTTTTTTACGGACGACAATTTCAAGTTAATTGTATTTTTGTTATTTTTTAATGTGATGGATGCCGAAATACTACAAAAACTGTCTAGTCTAGAGTTGATGATAATTTCAGATTCGCCCTGGTAAAGTACCACGATTCGTTGTTTGAATCGGGTTTTAAATTTTTTGTGACCATATTCGAATAGTCAGGTTCCTTCTGTCAGCTGGGAGGGTAGAAATGGATCTATCGTTTTTACTTCCCTTCTCTGATTCCATTCGTAGCACAGCCTTCCCCAATATTATCTTCTACTTCTCTCTTCTCTTCTTCGTCTTCTTCTATCTTCTTTCTTCTATATTCTATTATATAAAGAAGAATGTCCCGGGCGGGTGGTGTGTATTTGTTTTGTATACAAATCTACAGTTTTATTCCGAGCTTGACAAAATTTTGCACACTTGACCTTCAAATTAAGAGGAAGGCCACTGTCTACACGAGATTTCAAAAACCACCCCTTCCCGTTTTCCCACCCCTTGAAGCAGAATTTTGGTACTTCTTGATGAAATTTTGCACACCTGACCTTCAAAATAAGAGGAAAATTACTGTGATGGGGTAGGGAGTAGGAGTAGGGCAGGGGTAACACATCACAACCTAAAAAAATCTTCCAAACCATTCATAACCTGGCAATGCTGGGTACTTCAGCTGGTTCTAAATAATGATAATATCATTACGCAATATGATAAACCTTATGTTTAAATATTTATTGTATATATTTAAAAATTACATAGGTTTAGCATTTATAAAAAATTAAATCAGAAATGTGACTTTTTCCTAACCGTCCGCGTCCTTTGCATGTTTTACAAAATAATATGCAATTTTCTCTTCTCACACTTCTCTAAACATAGTTTTTTTACCGTCTAATTAATTAGGATATTAATTAATGATTTCACATCAATCTGATGAATGACAGTGACTCTTCCATAGGTAAATGAACCGAGCAAAGAGACAATGGATAAAAATTATAGCATTTATCTACCGTGACTTCAAAATGGAAGCTTTTTTTATTTTTTAAATTCGCCATTCCTGTTTCATTTTTCAATTCTGTTAAAATGGTAAGGAATCAAAGGTGATTTTTCGCCTAATGTAAAGATTCACAACCTTTTTGAACCCACTGTCCTCTTTTCAAGTATATTCCCCCCCCCCCCCCAACCATATAAATATACGGTATCCGGAAAATAGTGGTTCAACAGGAAACGGTGAATCTAAATCACAGAGAAACCAAAAAAAAAATCCAAATGAACATTTAATTTTTTTAAAACATCTTTCCATTTTTTCGGTAACTAAGGGGTTTTGAAAGCTCTCACAGCCGACACATTTTAAAATACAATAAACAGTAACTCCGTAGCGAGCTCTTATTCAAATTTGACCTAAAAAATTTGCAACTTTGACGGCCTCCATGGTCAAGGGGTAAGGCTCTCGACTACGAATCCGAAGGTCGCGGGTTTAAATCCCGGCGTGCGCAAGTAATTTTTTTAGAATTGAAACGTTGCTTGAAATGGCTTTTATCCGTGTTTGGTGACCAGATCTGAATAGCCAGGTATTTCCCCACCTTCGTCTTCCCCTTCTCCGTCCCCTTCCCAATACCTTCAGCCTCACAACATTCCGCAATTGGGGATGCCATAATCTCACTGGCTCCAGACGGTTGGGAGCAGTTGAGACTCTTGTGCGGTATTCATGTAAAAAAAAACTTCTATCTTGATTTACTCTTGCTCTAATCAAAAAAGTTATGCTAAAAAATCGTTTCCAAATGTGATGTAGATTCACCAGTTTTCCGCTTGTACCACGAGTTTCCGGACGCCATGTATGAACAGCGTTTCGTCGCGTACCCTTATAAAACGGAACCCATCAAAAATATCAATCATAGCGCGTACAAGGAAAGCGGCGCAGGCGAAAATTTTACTAGGCCCACAAAGACAAACCAGAAAATGCTGTTGATTCCTATTCCTACTCACAAAGTATGTCCATCGCCCAAAATCATATAAAATCGCACCCCAAAGCATGTTTATCTCTTGATCCCCCCACAATTGATTTAAATCGCCCACTGGTGGGCGATATTGCCCAGTTTGGGAATCACTGGTCTATAGGTTCACCTATTATAACTGTAACATATTCGTAACTAATATTTGTTTATTTACCCTTATTTAAAAAAAAAACTATTTAAAGTATGTACATTCATTATTATTGCTATGTAATAGATAATGGAAATAGGAGAGATCGGCCATGAACCATTTTTAGTACGAAATCACGCGCAAAACGCGTGTCGCCAACATCGTTCATCCATACTACTGCAAATATCATCTACGAACAACGTCGCCCCGTCTTTGTTTCTACCTACATACCAAACGCCATAACTTTCATTGATTCCGCCGCTTTGATAGTAGGCATCTACGTGCAGTTTGGTCTTTGCTCGGCAACAATCGTCACGCTTCCATCTCCATGCCCATATCTCTTTGTGTATTTTATATATGCGCTAGACAGAAAATGTTTTGCAAGTTTCAAGACGCCTGAACTCAACGTTCCAAAGGTTTGTCTGCTTAGAAAACAGATTTTATGTGTTTTTTAGCTGAGATAAATCGCGATCACAATCGTAAATGATTGAAAATATCTGTCACCACCTGTATGGACCTGCCGCTGAGAGCCCCGTTATAATGTATCATTCTGTTACATGCGATGTGTACGAGAAAGAGGGAGAGGTTACAACGGAGCTATCAATGGTATGCCTATATTCATTGGACATTTTATTTAAGTAAAGGTATAGAAAACTTAATGTGGAATACAATCCACATGTCGCGGTCTGCAAATGGTTTGCTCAATTATTATTGTTGTGTTTTTAATTAAGCAGCTGGTCAGTTTATTTCGCCGCTGAAAGAGCTGTAGAGGATGAATACCTTTGATTATTAAATGGTATATTCATTACCAAAATATAAAAATATTTTTTTGTGTCGCAATCGTTTCTCTTTGATAAAAGTTTGCATTTTAGTTGCAACCTACCTTATGGGAATACATCATGGGTTCACTTTCTCAATCTAGTTTATTTGCGTAAAAGTTTTCATTTTAATTGCAACCTACCTTATGGGAATACATCATGGGTTCACTTTCTCAATCTAGTTTATTTGCGGAAAAGTTTCCATTTTAATTGCAACCTGCCTTATGGGAATACATCATGGGTTCACTTTCTCAATCTAGTTTATTTGCGGAAAAGTTTGCATTTTAATTGCAACCTACCTTATGGGAATACATCATGGGTTCACTTTCTCAATCTAGTTTATTTGCGGAAAAGTTTGCATTTTAATTGCAACCTGCCTTATGGGAATACATCATGGGTTCACTTTCTCAATCTAGTTTATTTGCGGAAAAGTTTGTATTTTATTTGCAACCTGCCTTATGGGAATACATCATGGGTTCACTTTCTCAATCTAGTTTATTTGCGGAAAAGTTTGCATTTTATTTGCAACCTGCCTTATGGGAATACATCATGGGTTCACTTTCTCAATCTAGTTTATTTGCGGAAAAGTTTGCATATTAGTTGCAACCTGCCTTATGGGAATACATCATGGGTTCACTTTCTCAATCTAGTTTATTTGCGGAAAAATTTGCATTTTATTTGCAACCTGCCTTATGGGAATACATCATGGGTTCACTTTCTCAATCTAGTTTATTTGCGGAAAAGTTTGCATTTTAATTGCAACCTGACTTATGGCAATACATCGTGGGTTCACTTTCTCAATCTAGTTTATTTGCGGAAAAGTTTGCATTTTATTTGCAACCTGCCTTATGGGAATACATCATGGGTTCACTTTCTCAATCTAGTTTATTTGCGGAAAAATTTGCATATTAGTTGCAACCTGCCTTATGGGAATACATCATGGGTTCACTTTCTCAATGTAGTTTATTTGCATAAAGGTTTGCATTTTAATTGCAACCTGCCTTATGGCAATACATCATGGGTTCACTTTCTCAATCTAGTTTATTTGCGGAAAAGTTTGCATATTAGTTACAACCTGCCTTATAGGAATACATCATGGGTTCACTTTCTCAATCTAGTTTATTTGCGGAAGAGTTTGTATTTTAATTGCAACCTGCCTTATGGCAATACATCGTGGGTTCACTTTTTGAATCTAGTTTATTTGCGGGATACATAACGTAAAGCTGCGCATCTGCATACTGCTTTCACTAAAGTATATGAAATAATAAGACTGCACTGCTAGTAATTTTAGCACAGTGACTAATGTTCGTTTTTAAGTTAGAGACAATGTAATCAATCCTTCGGCAAAAAGTTTTACCCTTTTCATAAATTCTCAGATTTCTAGTTTCCGACAACACCGCCGCTAACGCTATCTGAAGCGTGTTGATATTTATAATGCTTTATTATTAAGTTTAAAAAACGGTTTAGTTAATAATAATAATATTTATTTATTAGAAACACACATTATTTAACAACATTTAAGAAAGCTTTGACTGTCCAACCCTTTTCAGTAGTTAATTAACTCAGGGGAAAAGCTAGTTTCTAGTTTCCGACAGTAAACACCGCCGCTAACGCTATCTGAAGCGTGTTGATAGATTTATAATGCTTTAGTTTATTTCTAAGTTTAAAAAACGGTATTTAGTGGTAATAATAACATATAGTATATTAACAGTATTTATTAGAAACACACACATTATTTAACAACATCTTATAGAACAGCTTGTAAAAGTACTGTCCAACTAGGATTCAAATCAAATTTTGTTACCGTGTTGGTAGGACAGTCAAATTGACAAGTCTTAGTATTTACACATTAAGTGACATTCCATTAAACAGTCAAATAGAAGGGGAAAAGCTAGTATTGATTCCAGTATGGTAATGTAATTATATCGACCGATAAGTAATTGTAAAACAAGCGTAAGTTTGATTGCACGTGCGTGCTTTTAGCGATAGCACTACCGGACAAAATGAGAACGTGATAAAATAATATGTGTTATTTTTTCAATTTATTTTTAGGTACTAAAAAAATGATAATATTATAATGAATAATATTGATAAGATTGAGTTGACTCTATCAGCTTTATGGTTTGGAAAATTTTATCAACATAAGATTTGTCGATATAACTTTTTACACAAGTTTGTAATTTGTGTTGTCTGCTTGATGAAGTTGGTTTGACAAGTTAAGTCCTAGTTTTGTCCCTAGATGCGCACAAGTTTTTCTGTATTTTTTCGGCACAATTTATGTTAACAAATTTTGTTCAAAGTTTTGTAACACTATATGTCCACACAAGAGTCCACAACTGTCCAACGTTTTGAACCAGTAGTCCTTCATTCCCAATTGGGAGTTTTGTGACACTAGTATTGGGACAAGATTGAAGGGGACACAAGTTTGGAAAACCTGGACACAGTATTGTCCCAAAGCCTGAAAAGTTTTTCAACAAATTTTTTGAACTAGTCTTTCCACACAAGCGTTGAACGTATCATTCCATCTAAACAAAATATACTATTTTATTTTTATTTTTATGAATTGATTGTGAACAATGTAATTAATTAAATAAAAAACTTTCAATTTTGACGGACATCGGATTTAGTCTAAAATTAAAACTCGAACATAAAGGCCGTTGGAAACAACATGATTAAAAAAAATTATTAAAATTTATTTAGTTTATTTTTTAATACTTATTTATTTCATTCATGGTACCATTTAAAACACGTGCAATTTTCGCGATATTGAACACACGTGGGGAAGTTGGATTTGTTTGGTGTGTAATTCGTCAAGAAGCAAATTTAACTAAAATATTTAGATAGGTTTGTAGGATAAAATTCAATAAAAATTAATCAAAAAAAAAACATTTGTTTTTTTTTCCTTCGTCTTCTTTAGTACAGTAAAGAAACTTTGTGTTCGGTATTTTGGTCTTTTACAGTGATTTGCAAACATGTAGGAATTTTACAAAAAACTACATTGAACTTTTAAAATGGTCCATGTAGCGGTTAATTAAAATGCGTGTTAAACTAAATTGATGCACATCGATAAATGCGGTATATATTTACCTGAGTATCCATACACATACTTCTTGTTTAAATAAACTTTCGTTGAAATCTTAGTTCATTATTGATTCTGCATAAATCATCAAGTAATTATTTTTATTCTTTGAATTTAGAATAATTTATTTATATTTCCGAGTTTTCTGTAAAACAAAGCTGTACACAAGATCTGTAAACTCTTGCCGCACGTTTAGAAGAAGACATATTGTTCGCAGGTATGTTTCGAAATCTCGATTTCTTGCCAGTCACAGGCCGGGTTAAGATACCGAAGAGCTAGAAGCGTTTAATAAAATTACCTACTTTTTTATAATTGCACTTGGTTAGTACTTCGGTGTTGCGGCGTGGGCATTTGAACTCGTGATTTTAGCTGCCGTTATTTTAATTTATCTACTTATTAAAAATTAGGATATAACCACGACCTTCTGCTTAGATTGCATTGAATTTCTTCAATTTTTTATTAAAGAAGTCAAAATTTTACAAAGTATTCCGTTCAAAGTATACTATAATTCAGAATTACATTATAAATTGAGTAATAACATACCGCGGGTGCTGAACGTGAATTTTATTTATATGTCACCGCACCGAGGAATGCTTACAAAGACAGACATTTTGATAAAACAATAATTTTTGACAAGTTTTGGGGATCGAAGGGAGGGTGGGGGATACGCTTAGCTTTCGGATACCTTCAAGAAACCTGGCAGGGTCGCTTCAGGGGTGTAGAAAAAGAAGAGATAACGTGCACAGTTTTATTAGAAATGAAATCGTTTGCACAAATTCATTTGCAAACATAGATTGAGTGCATCTCTATCGGGCGTTTGTTTTACATGCGTTCTATCGCCTTATGTTGTCGTCTCTTACTACGTCGGCTATTCGTATCATTTCGCTGCATTTATTAGAAGATTTGGTTTATGGCACGGAGGGTATTACAAACTTCGATATTCAGCGTTGGTATAGCTGTCATTGGGGTAAACTGCTAGCTTGTTTTCCAATTTTTTTATCTAAGCTGAACCGCGTTATGGTCCTGTATAGTATTATCCTGCATTTACCCAACTTTAATAACATGTATCATTTTAACTGGCTCAACTACATTGGTCAAATATTGTACATTATTGTATGGTATTACAGATCGATGAATTGGCGAATGCAATTTGTTGTTATAATAGATTGTCTAGTTAGTGATAAGATAGAGTATTGGAAAATGATATTTGTACAGTACCCTTGAGGTGATTTTTAAAAAAACGCGCTGCACAAACCATCCAAATATTATTATTATTATAAACTGCACAGACTATTAAAGCTGCTATGTAATGAAAGTTATACGTTTGGTGTGTAAATGCATCCCCAATTGGGGAATGTTGTGAGGCTGTAGGTATTGAGGAACTGAAGGAGAAGAGGAAGGTGGGGAAATTCCTGGCTATTCAGATCTGGTCACCAAACACGATTAAAAGCCATTTCAAGCAACGTTTCTATTCTGAATGGTGGTCTTTCACCAGGGTACTGAGCGATACTGAGAGTATCTTCCACTCTGGAAACGATGATCAGACAGAAAAAAAAATTAAGTCTTCCACCAATGGTGTTCCAATTCGACCCATAAATAGTGACGGGTAGACATCGAAATATATGCAATTGTATATATTGTATATATGCAATTGTATATTTGCATAAATATGCATAATTTGAGTCTTTTTTCGTCGATATGCATATTTCGGTCATTTTGTTCTTCAAATATGATCTATTCAAATTAGAAATATGCAAAAATTTACGTTTTGCATTAGTATGGGTGAACAATGTTGGTGACATGGCTCATGGCCCGTCTCCCTTGTTTCTATTTCCTATGGGTATATGTTATAAATTCGACGAATTATAATTTTGTTAGAAAGCAGCACTTTCACGCGATATTTCTCCTATGATTATTTACCTCTATAATTAGCAAGTAGCTACTTTCATTCAGTGTGCAGTACCTACCCGCAACAGTACCTTCCCTGCGCGTTCTTGCAGCATACAAAGTTGTCACCTATAATGATTGCAAACTAAAGGTACCTACGCACGAATACAAAACGCATCGGTGCGGCGGCGGGACCTTCCTTTCTATTTACGTATTGAACTTGACACACAGAGCGTGCACCGTATGCAGCTCTGGATCGCCAACTTATTCTGACTTGTTACCGCTTTATTCCTGCCCATTTCAATGTGAAATGCGAGTTTGCAGACGACAGACAAGTTGGCGACCTTGTCTCCAAGCATTCGGAGCAAACCCTGTACCCAGTAGACTAGCCAGTAGCCACTAGAAACTGGCAACACTAATTCCTGGCCGTAAGGCGAAAAGTCACCAACGACTATTTTTTTTGGTTAGATCTCGATGTACAACAGTTGTTTGACAGTTAAAATGTAGAAATTTAATAAAACCCAGTACAATAATTCCTCGCCGTAGGAACAAATATTTTTGGATAGTTGTCGAAGTAGACAATAAAATAGATAAATTTAATAAAACCAAGTATATCAACTACTAGATACTGGCAACACTTATTCCCCGCCGTGGGGCGAAAAGCCACCAAATAACAGGTTACATGTCGAAGTACAGTTGTTTGACAATACAATGTAGAAATTTAATAAAACCCAGTAGACTACGTACTAGATACTGGTAACACTAATTTCTCGTTGTTGGATGAGAAGTCACCAACTAACTTTTTTGGCTAGTTGTCGAAGTACAGTTGTTTCAATAAAATTTAATAAAACCCAGTAGACTACCTACTAGATCCTGGCAACACTAATTCCTCGTTGTAGGTTGAAAATTCACCAACTAACTTTTTTGGCGAGTTGTCGAAGTACAGTTGTTTCAATAAAATTTAGAAATTTATTAAAACCCAGTAGACTACCCACTAGATACAGGCAACACTAATTCGTCGCTGTAGGATGAAAAGTCACTAACTAACATTTTTGATTAGAATTCGAAGTACAGTAACTTGTTGTTTGACAATAAAATGTAGAAATTTAAGTATGTAGAACTTTTCCCGTCACTTTGGCAACACCAAAAACTCCGAAATTGTAACACATTGTAGTATATCCATGAGGTTTTAATTTACTTCCGAATTTGAGAGTTTTGCAGGAAAGACTTTTCACTCCACGGCGACGATTTGTTAGTTGGCGACTTTTCGTTCTACGGCGACTAACGACTGACTGCAAGTTAGTACGTAATATAGTCACTTACCAGTAACCAGAATGTTCAGTTCATATCGCACTTGTCAACTCGCCCCGTACCATTCGATTTCCATTTGGCATTCGATCGCGTCGGCCGAGAATAAATACCATTAAAAATTTCCTGGCCGCTTCTGTCTTCTGTTGCACTCAGTGTTATTTTTACCTTTCGTGCGCGATAGTGTGTGCTCCAAATGTACGCTGCCGTTTAAAAAACAAACACATATTTAACTCCGCAAAAAAGTAGGGTACATTTCAAAATAGCTGCCTGTTTTTTTCTACAGCTATCGTTTCCCGCGCCGCTTAAAATTTGAATTTCTCGTAAGGTTATCAACATTTTGTTTCAAAAGGCATAACCTAACTTTTAGTTTGTGATTTGTTTTGATAATGATTGTTCTATGAGCTGTGAGGTCGTCCAGATGTCGTTGATATATCCACGCTCGCGGCCGGAGGTTTGTGTGTTTTTAATAACAGTAATTATTATTGTATAAACTGCATTCAATACTTTATTGAACACTGGAAAATATTTTTAAAAAATTGCGTCGAAATATCCTCAAATGTCGCATTATGCGTACAATTTTTGTTATGTAGGTATAAAAAAATGGTAATAAAAACATTATTCATACATGGTTTTGTGTTTGAAGGTTCATCGTTCACAAATTTACTACAGAATTCTTTATTAGTTCTGAAGGAACCTTCAATGTTAAACAGAACTGTTTATGTTAATTTAGACCCTTCGTTTTTTTCTCATTGTTTTGATTCACCTAACTTATGAAGTGTCGTGAGTTCGTCGTGTCTCGTGCACTATGCACTATCGCGATGTATTATTTACTAACAACAATTTTTAAGACTTATTCTACACGATAGCGTAATATTGCAGTTTTAACGCCACGTTTTCACTTTTCGTGGAAAATTTGTACGTTCACGTTACATTAAAATGCAATCGACAATAGTTTTATGGGCTCTGGAATAATGGGCTACTAGCGTGATCTATATTTTTTCATCAAAAAGTATAGTAAATATCTAGTACGGATTAGAAGTATTTTTTTTTAAATTATGAAATATAGGCCATTAAAGGAATTGATTTTTCGCGATTACATTTATTTGGGGGCTAAAAGTAAAATAAAATAAAAGTTTTACCCTGTCTGCATTGAAAATATAATGAAAAAAAATTGAAAAATATTAAAATAAGCATTATGGTGAAAATTAACTTTTATTAAAAACGACCGATTTACGTTGAACACAAATTTTCCGCACATAATTTAAAATATCGTCACGAAAAAAGTTTTTTTTTAATGTTTTGTTTTTTATATTTTTTTTATCTACGTAGCAAATTTTTACATAGCAAATATGATCTTTTTTTTAATACAATAAACCCGCAAATAATTATCTAATTTGCCTCTAAAATTACAAAAATTGATTTTTTTTCATTGCATTCATAATTTAGAACAAAATAAATAAAATACTTCTCATTTATAGTAGATGTTTACAAAACCTTTAATTTAAAAAAAATATCATTCAGTTTGGATGGGTATTTTGGCATCAAATCGAAAAATAAGTTTTATATGAAACAGGCAGCGCAGCCGTTCCTCTTAACATCCAGTATTTTTTTCACTTATCCATTTTATTTTAATACCTGTATATTGTAGCACCTTAGAAACCAGAAAATTGGTGTTTATTTCAACGTTTTAACAGCCATATAACGTTTTAATATACGTAGATTCCACGCGGTCTACAACAGCTGTCATTATTTTATTTATTTGGTATTTGAATCATTTTACAATGTAACAAAATAAATTAATAGAACAATAAATAATAAAAGTTTAGGGAAACCGCTTTTTAGCAGGTTTGTCAACGGGTGCTTTTTATATTGAAAAGCTTATGATGGTTGTTAGTTCACAGTTAAGGTAGATTAAAGTATGTGTTTCCATATAAACACACATTTATACAAATGAATTTTTTTGTTAATTTTTTTTGTTGTTTGAAAAGTTGCTGAAATAGAGATATATTATTTAACACGGATTTAACAAAGTTCATAGTTTTCAAGATATGTATTACATTATTATTGACCGGTCAGTTGCTGAGTCGGTATGCGTATTGAGTTTAATTCCTCGGCTGGCTAAGTCTCCATCGCAACACAAGCAACATCTTCCGCTTACTGTGGTGATAGTCGGAGATTTTCAAATATTGTCAGGTTATTCGTAACCAGGGAGAATGTGTGTCTTTCTTTTAGAAAAAAAGTCAGATTTAATCATTCAAACATAAGTCTCAAAGACCTGCCCAGTGTGGCTAGATTAAAAATAACATTTCGACTTCGTGGAATAACAAGGATCCACCCGATACGGCAATGTTATGCGACAATGAGCCTTAAAGTTGCTCTCTCTAGAGCACATTATCGCATGACATTGCTGTCACGCATTTTATTTTTTTTACATGAATACTGCACAAGAGTCTCAACTGCTCCTAACCGTCTGGAGCCAGTGAGACTATGGCATCCCCAATTGGGAAATGTTGTAAGGCTGAAGGTATTGGGAAGGAGAAGAGGAAGAGGAAGGTGGGGAAATACCTGACTATTCAGATCGGGTCACCAAACACGGCTAAAAGCCATTTCAAGCAACGTTTCAATTCTGAATGGTGGTTTTTCACCAGGGCGATACTGAGAGTATCTTCCACTCTGGAACGTGCGCAAATATAATATTATATATATGTGAAACAGCACAAATTAATTAAATAAAATTTACTTGCGCACGCCGGGATTTGAACCCGCGACCTTCGGATTCGTAGTCGAGAGCCTTACCCCTCGATGGAGGCCGTTAGTAAAAATATAAAAAATAAAATATAACAAATAAGCAGAATATCAAAACAAATATGTTTCATACAGTGACGTTACAAGCTAAAAACAAATCAGTGTTCTCGTATGTAGTAGCCTTTTTATGTTCCAAGTTTAAAAATCGATTCATTGAATTTTGCCAAGTGAATTTAAAATGTATGCAAGTGTCTCATTCTGCGAAATCTGCGCCAAAACAAAACTTTGAGTTATTTTTCTTATAGTGACACTTTTCTTTAAGTTTGTTAACGCTAAATAAATGTTAATTTATTTTCATTTATAATCTCTCTCTCTCGCTACTGCAGAGAATTGATTCATAATACTGAATAATAATATAAAGATTAGCAGTTATCTCGGTTTGTTTGTTTATTT
Organism: Halesus radiatus; assembly: GCA_022606495.2. Taxonomy (NCBI): domain Eukaryota; kingdom Metazoa; phylum Arthropoda; class Insecta; order Trichoptera; family Limnephilidae; genus Halesus; species Halesus radiatus. The sequence goes on along the minus strand of JAHDVE020010773.1, from coordinate 29,332 downwards.
TGATTTATCCAGATGAATGCATTTTCAATACGATTAAAACTTTTATCTGATTTTGTTTTTCTTATAGTTTATACTGTTGTTTTACGACCTCTAGGTTTTAACGGTTGCTAGTGAGGAGGGACGTTGATAGTTCATTTTTGAGACGTTGTGACCACATAACCACATTTGTTAACGAAGTCTTATCGAAAGATTACGACATAAGAAGTATTGAACTTAAAAATACTGGTTTCATATCGTCTCCGCCCGGGATTTGGTAGTAATCACTAACTAATACTTATTAAATGGGGGCACTCAAAAATACACAGTTTGTAGTCTGCTAACGCAAGAAATACTACGAAGGTTTTATTCGTAAATTCTACAACGATAGTTAAGAAAATGTATAAGGTTTCCAATGACAACATTTGTTAGACTGTAAACATTTCAATTCTATTTGAATTACGTGCTGGAATTTCACTAGTTTTCAAACCGTACGTATTTTCGGACATTTTTGTATGTATTTCTTAGAATTTAAAGATTATTTTTTGAGGATTTTCATCATTCGAAACCTTAAAAATTTTCCTAACCACCCGTATAGAATTTACAGATATTTTATTTATTATATTGCTTACGTTGGCAACCTGCAAAGTGACGTTTAGCACCTTATTTGGGAGGTCGTCCACAAGTCAAACAATTTATTTTTGTACATCATAAGAAGTGTAGAACTAACGGCGTCTTGTCTTATTTTTAACAGTTCAAGTTATTATTTCAAAGCTCATCAGCTCATGATGGAAATTAATGACATCTTTTCGTATTTTTAACAGTTGAGTTCGAATCTTCAAAGCTCTTTAAGCCCATGAAATTTACGTTATGTTTAATTTTCAAAGCTCCTAAGCTCATGATGGAAATTAAGTTACTAACTGAAAATAGTTGCGTTGACCTAGATATCGCAGTCAGAAAAAAGGTGCGCAAATTTAACTATGGCAGAGCACACTATTCTAAATTTTTTGCTGCTCCACGTAAGCAAACAGATTTTTGCTATATTTCAAAAATTTTCTCGCACTTTTGCTCATTTTGAGTGCGTCAAACTTTATGCCTGGGCTGGCTGGATTTCTGCCAGAGTTCCACCAGAAAATGCATCGGGAAATATGCGTTCGGAAAATAAAGGATGGGTTTGAACAGTTTTTTTTACAAAAATATCTAGAAAAGCGATCGTTTTTTATATGTATATTAAAAAATGTTAAAAACACTCCACAATCTGCGAACTTTCTCATTTAGGTACTTTATTTTAACGGAATTTTTTTTTTAATAAAAAACGTAAATCATTAATATTTTTTTTATTATTTTATCTTTTTTGCATAAGTTAATTTTTTTTTACATCAGTGTTTGATATGGACTCTTGCTTTGAAAACATCCGTCACTTATGGAATTTTGCACACAGATTTTTGAACACGATATGTCAAATCTCTCAAGACACAATTTCAGATAGGTAATTTTGCAAACACAATTTTTTTAAAGAATTTTTTTGTTAGTTATATAATTTTGTACAGACTTGGGATCATAATTGCGGATAACAATACTGCATCAATTTTCCAAATAGTAAAAAATCGTCAGTTAGGTAATCTTGCATTGGAAGCAATGATAAATAGTTTAATTTTGCTTTAACCCAATCCAATTTATTAATTATTAACGGTCAGCACCCGAAAATATACACTTTGCGGGTTGCCAACTTAAGAAATACTAGGAATGATATATCCATAAATTCTATACGGGATATTAGGAAATTGTACAAGGTTTCAAAAGAAAATAATCATTAATCTGTATCTTTTAAATTTTATATGAAATGCGTACCTACTGGAATTTTAGGGAATGTTTTCAAAATTTCTTTCGCTGGTTTTCAAACTGCACTTATTTTCCGACATTATGGGCTGTATTTAATGCAATTTAAAAATTACGGTTTTACGATTTTTGTCTTTTAAAACCTTATACATTTTTCTAACTACCCATATAGAATTTACAGATTAATAAATTATTTGTGGTATTGTTTGAGTTAGCAACCTGCAAAGTGATGTTTGGGGCCAATTTTTTGAGTGCTGGCCCTTAATACAAATTTCTTTTGATATATATTGTTTCTTCTTAAAATAAAGATAAACATCCCCGGGTTACGAATAACCTGACAATATTTGAAAATCTCCTACTACTATCACAGTAAGCGAAAGTTATTGCTTGTGCAATGGATGGAAGACTTAGCCAGTAGAGGAATTGAACCCACGATGCCTGGATGGGGATGGGAAACCGACGCATTTGTCATCTCAGTCACCAACGGGTCTTGGTGTCTTCTATTACTATCAATATACTTCATGGAAATGTTGACGTTTTGTTATAATTTTTTACAGCTAAATGGATTGTAATGGAAAAACACTATATTTCATCATTTTGTTAAAGATACCATGATGTCAATTGAATATTCGAAAAGTTTTACGGTTTGTTCTTTTTATTATATTAACCTTTGGAACACCGAGCTCCCGTCATCTAATACTTCGGTAGTGTGCCCAGGGTAAATTTTCACGCCGCCAGCATGAGTCTATTTTCGTAATAACTTGTTTTTTGCAAAATTATGTTCTTGTAAAATGTTCTGTCATACCAGATAATGTTTTTATATATTTATACAAATTGTATATATCTATCATTAGTAGTTTCCCCAGAATAGCTACTTATATTCAGAGAAATTATTTTTTGACATTGCCGATCGGATATGCCGGCGTTCAACAGATATAAATTTGTGTGTCCGTTCGGTAATTTGGCCGCACTAAAAGTTAATAATGAACTTTTTTCAATTTCATTAGAATTTTCTTCTCCGAAGTCGAACAACAAGTTTGAAACATGCTGTACGCAAGCAATACATCTGTGTGAGCAGCAGTGGCGTGCAAAGTTTTAAATCAGGGTAGTCAGTTGGGAAAACAGAAAATTAATTCACATTTTTTTAAAAACTTACCACGGGCGAGGTAAGTTTTTGCTTTTGGCTTCAGTAGATGTTTGTTGGGATTTTATCTGCTACTTGTAATATCCAAGTAACCACTTCATCTGTGCATATTATAAGTTAATTACTGGGTATAATTAGCAATAAAAACCATTATAAAATTAACCGAATTCAATAAAAGTATTAAGGTATGAATTATGGACATGGGAAGAAAGAATATAGATACGATGTTGCAACCTAACAGAGTTTAACGATCACGGTATCTTTTCTCATAGATTTTTGAATTTTTATTCATTTATTGCATTATAATGTTCCTCTAGTAATATTTTAAGATAATTACGAAAACTTACTTAAATTTTTTTATCAAACTTAAAAAAAACTTAAACTAATTTATAATCCATATATAAAACCATGTACAATGTGACCTTAGAACGGGGTACCCCAGTAAAGCCACATTTTTTGTAATAAATAAAATAAAATAATAATATAAAATTGCATGAGAGAATGCCAACATAATATGATGATTATTTCGTTAGTAAAGTTGTACTAATCAATAAAGGTATCAACAGATGGCACTGATTGCTACATTTGTAATTTGTACCGATAGGCACGGCCTTTTGCAACACTAACACAAACGAGTCTTCTCTTGAATGCGAATTGTGCGCACATGTACATTTTTTGTGTAGAATACCGTCAACATTTGAGTGTGACATTTTGCAAACTTAGTTCCTGCTTTTGACACGTTAAAGCATAGTGCGCACGGCGCTGCAATTTCGAGCTGGAACTTCGCGGGTGTTTTTGAATGTATAGATTGGATTTATTGAAATCATTTTATAAATTTTAATATTTTTTTTTTTTATGTAAGTAAGGTTTCCTTACCTTAATCACATAAAAAAATAGGGTAGGCAGTGCTATTTGCCTATATGGAATGCATGTCTCTGTGTGTGAGTACTGTGTTCCATCAACATACGAGTATGCTCTCTTCCTATATGTAAAAAACGAATGCTTTTCATCGTTTGTTATGATTATTTCTCTATTTTTATGTTGTTTATGTATAATGTTTGTTTCAATGAAATTTTACCAGAATCTCGTGCAAATTCTTCTACTACCTGCACATAAAATTAAACTATGAATATACGTTGAGAATTAAGACTATGGCCCAGGTGGTTGAACTCTCGTTACGTTTGACGTTATCAGAAATCGGCAGTCAGCGTCATTTAGATTTTTAAAATATTAAAACGGTGTCCTTTAGAGATGATTGAAATACCTGAAAATTGAAAATTGGAAGCCTGAAATGGGTTGTCACTGCGGTTCCAGTTACCGGAGACTGATGAGGAACCGGTTCTTTATCCAGTTACTTTTGGAACCGATTCTTCTTCAAAAAAAAAATCATTGGGGGGGGGAGGTTGCTAGAGAATTTGTGAGAAAAAACTTTCACATCCTGGGGTGGCTAGAAAAATTCTGAGAAAAAAGTACTGAGAACCGGTTCTTCTGAATCTTTTTCGTATCCGAGGAGGGGGGAGGGGGTAAGCCCAAGAAATTCTGATAAAAAACACATGTTCTTCAAAAGATTCTATATTTTGCCTCGTTTTCATAAAATTTTTAATAAATTTTTAATAATTGTCGCGACCGTTACCTGTTTGTTTTCTGTATCTTTTTCTGTTTCATATTTCATTGAGATTCGTTGATTTTATCTTCTTCAATGATTAAACATCAATGTTAACCTCGCCATTGGTTGTCCGGAATGCAAAATAATAATTAACTGTAATATATACTTCATCCTTGATTTTTTTATTGCATTTCTTTTGATGTGCAGTCATTAAAACGTTGGCAGAACCCAGCGTTATTTTGCACCAATCAATAGTAGATATTATTTTTGTAAAAATAGCACGTAAATTACAGCGCATCTTTAACGGAATGGCTGAGTGTGAGTGTCTGAAAATTGAAATCTGCTTAACAAACATGGTTACAGCCATTTCGATGAACAATGGTGAATGGTGAAACAATTACTTAAATATCGTAAATAATTTGGTGACAGAAAAAAAACTTTGTTGCCCATTTTAACAGTTTCAGAAATCAAGAAACATAATACTATTGGCCATGAGAATTTAAAATCACACTTAACCAAATATGTAAATTCATAATAAATTATAAGTACGTACTTGTTTAATTCAAAAACATTTTAAAACCTCTCTTTTGTACTATTTCATATACTGTCAAAAGTCTTGCGTCATTTAGTTTTAAACTCCGAATTAATGTGACATAATCTTCACCTCTTTTCTAATTAATATAATTAATCCACTTAAAATAATTGGGATATGGAAACATAGAACTGAAATAGCTAATCTGCATTATTTATTTTCTATTGGTGATTTTTGGCCCAAACATTTATTATGATAATTGAAGATGAATTAATTATGTAATATTTTTAAGTGCTAGAAGCAATCGTGACGCATCGTCTTTCATCTGTCGGTTATCCGTTTTGCGAAATAATGGTTTGTTTACATTTCGGTGGTGGCTGTCAATATTATTGGCTTATGTTAAGCTTTGTATTAACCATAATACGGTTGTCACATTAATCCATAATACGGTTGTCACATTTAGGTGTCATGACTTCCACAGAAGTCCTGCATGATCGTTGTATTGACCGTGTTCTGGATTGTCAATCCGCAATACAATTGTCACGTTTAGGTTTCACAATATTTAAAGTAGGTACTGGATGATTGTCGTATTTACTGTATTCTTGATTGTCATTGTTACGTTGATGTGCTATGGTATCCATAGAACTGCTGTGTGATGTATTTGCAATGCTCTGTGTTGTCAATCCACAATACGGTTGTCACATTTAGGTGCCACGATATCTATTAAACTGCTATGTGATTGTTGTATGCTCTGCATTGTCAATCCACAATACGGTTTAGGTGCCATGATACCCGTGAAATTGCTATGCGATTGTCGTATTTGCAATGTTTTGCATTGTCAATCCACAAAACCGTTGTCACTTTTAGATATTGTGATATTCAAAGTGCTGTAAGATCTTCGTATTTACTACGTTTTAGATTATTAATCCACAATACGGTTGTCACAAAGTGCTGTATGATCTTCGTATTTACCATGTTTTGGATTCTCAATTCACAATACGGTTGTCACGTTTAGATGCCATGATATCTATTGAAACGCTGTATGGTTGGCAGTATCTCATCAGAAGGTCCTGCCAAGAATTACTATTTGAACTGTACAACATGTGCTGTTTTAGGATAATATTTTTTTGTGAAAACCGTACTGGCTGTGTGGAGAGCTAGTTGGACGAAAAGAAATAGTAAAAGGTTGAGTCACTTCACGCAACTAAAGTCATTGTAAAGTGTGTTTTATTTCTTAAAATTTGTTACCACTTTCGATTGCACCTTAGCGCCAGTGGTGCCACATTAGGTGTCATCTTGTCACAACAATTTTACCATGTCCAGCACTATCTAGGGTAAAATTTCCATATCCAAATGCCCATATCAATATTGTTGCCACATTAGGTGTTATCTATGAACATGTGGGCACACCCTAGTGCACACACCTACTGCCGCATTAGGTGCTTTCCATCATAACGTATCAACAATGTTGCCACATTAGGTGCTATCTGTAGTTACAATGTTACCACATTAGGTGATAATATATATTGTGGCCACGACCAAGCACCCAATTCTACAATGTTGTCGCATTAGGTGATATCTGTGATAATGTGGCCACACCCAAGCCCCCACACTAACAATATTACCAAATTAGATGCTATCTATGATAATGTTGCCACAATAAGGCATCAACAATGTTAGCACAATAAAGCATTCCAATCAACTATGTCACCACATTAGTTGCTATCAATGATAATGTGGTTACGCCCATGCGCCCATATCAACAATGTTACCACATTAGTTTTTTGTCCATGATAATGTTGCTAGAAAGTAGCACTCCAACCAACAATTTTACCACATTAGTTGACAATGACAATGTTGCCACAATGTAGCTCCCTTATCAACAGTGTTGTCATGTCCAGGTGCTGTCCATGAGCGATGAGCTCCGCCGCGCGCTATACTCCTCGGGAGCCTCAGTGGACCTGGAGTTCTGCCCACCGGACCTCATCGGTGCCACGGAGATACTCACAATGGAGCACAGGTCAGTTTCCTTTATTCTGATAACAATTTTATTACACTCTTGTCAACAATGTCCAGGAATTTAATAAAATGGAACAAAATGTTTTCATTACTATGAAAACACTGAGTTACGCCGATTTTAGAACAAATTATAGGAGATTCGAATGTGAGGTTATGTTTGACTTATGAATCCGACAGAGTTAAACAAATAACACGTTGGAATATGTTGTGGAATCATCTCCTTTCAGGAAGTAAGTATCACTTATTTCTGAACACCATTTGATATTGACTTGAAAAATATTCACTTGAGCCGTAGTGTTTTTTTTAAAGTTACATTATTTTCCTTTCAACCATCTTGGTCTTGCCATTTTGAACATTTAAAATGATTGCAGCGCCTTCATTTCTTTCTGTCTACAATTTCTTAACAGACTTGATGTATTTTTGAGCATATTCATTAACAACTTGTATCGTATTTTTGCCGCACATTAAACAGCACCATTCAAATTCCATGCTAAAAAATCCACTCGTCTGTATATGTAATAATGCCTGAGAGTGTGTCTGAAATGAATTTCGTATGAATTCAGTGACTATAGGACTTTCTGTCCTAAGAAATAGTTCATACAAAACATACATGTGGCACTTCGGCGGGAAACCATGTTAAATAATTTAATTACTGAAGATGTTAGTTTTTGTATAAAAAAATTAACAATTTCTTGCGGAAATTGTGATTTTCATATTTAAAACATTTTTTTGTAACCTATGACATTATATTATTCATTAGCCACAAACGTTTTAATGAATCACCGAATTGTTTCTTGTTGTTAGGTGACTAACCTCTGGTGCAGTGGATATAATGAAATTCCTTTAGAACTGAGAAAAAAAATTACATGTAATATGGAAAAGGCTAACGTAGGATTTTTTCATATAGATGCGGGAATTTTTTTCTCACCTTTTTAATCTCCCAATGAGGTAGGCTACAAACCGCCACTGTTCTTAATACCTTCACTAGATCCTACAAGTATTTACCGACATTCTATTCAAAGGCATTACTTGTTTTATAATTATCTTTAAGAAGTATAGAAATTCTAATCCCACAGAAGTATTTACTTATTTGAATGTCACCGTTCAACCGTTCAAATGTAATTTGCATTATTTTTAATTCTTTACCTTTGGATGAGTTCAGCAAATCAAAAACAATTTCATAATTCTCACAGTAATTTATTTTGTTTTTTTTTTCTTCTTATTTAGCTTTTAACAAGATCTCTGTCTGTTCTGTGTATAACCAGTGAACATATCTCGGTTGTGTATATTTGTGAGGTGGGTTAACCTTCCCGTTACCAAGAGGGGTAATCAAAATCTGTTAAATTACTATTCTCCATGTATTATTTTAAATAGAGATCTTATAGTTTTGGTATAAGGTCTCTAATTTTTTGTATTCCCACAAAACTATAAACATAAATCTAACGTAAAAAAAAACTTAGGTACTAGATTAAAATAGATTTTTTTTTTAATGTGTAGGTATCGTTCCTTGCCATAAATAGTATTTATTGCACGCAGGAACCATATCCGCAGTTACACGTTTCCGCCGTTCAACTCGTACAGTGATGGGTAATGCGCGCCATCTCACTCTCTCGCGCTATTAACAAATCTGCCTGAGGGTAAGGTATTCGGCCGCTGGACCGCCAGCAGGTAGCAAATGTTCTTACGAGGGTTTAGTCAGTAGATCCCCAGTCGCCGGCGGGCCAGCTGGAGCCCATGTTTTTTGATGAATGTATAGGTTTTTATAAAATATTATGAACATTTTTCATGAAAAAACATTAAATGTTATTGGCCATAAAAATGTTTTTTTTGTAGTCATTCAGCAGTATGGCGACGTTGTGATACATTTAATTCTAGTGGGATGATAGTGATCACAAATAAAACAGACTAATATTGAATTGTTTTAATTACAACATACACGCATAAGATGTGTAAATGTATATATTTCCTCTACAAGTAATAACATTTTAATTGCAACCACTCAATTGAAAATGATGAACCAATGTCATAAAGAACAAGCTTGTACTTCTAGGTCAAGGGTTCGTAGGGACCTACTTTTTACCATTTTCAGAGGGATTGATTGACATCTAACTAAAGTTTTATAAAAAAAAAATTCTTGTTGATTTTTTTTAGTTCTTCAAAACATTGACCATTAAACTGCTTCATTATCAAATAAGTTCGAATCTAACAAAACCAATTTGTCCTACCACATGGGTATTATTTTCAAAATTCACAATTGTGATTATTGGGATTTGATTAATTTTACTTTGCGATTGACCGATTGGGAACCGTTGTTTTAGGTAAATGAATAAGTACGTTGTCTCCCTCTTTTGTTGTCTAATTCTTGGCTCTCTCTTTACACTGTTTTGTTTTCTGCGTGATCTTCAGCGTAGTAGTCTATGTATTTGTCTTTATGTCGAGAGTCATGGGGTCGGTTCCTGCGTGGTGCAAAAAATCTACTAACATATTTTTTTTTTTATATATGGGTAACAAGACAGGTGAAGACTGTATTTAATAGGCTTGAAAAATACGGTACCTCAGCAACGTGTTTACCACAGGGGCTGCTTCAATTAATTTAATAACATCTTATGGTATATTTGGGTTAATGCAGAATACTAAAAAAAAATTGAATATATAGATAATAATAATAAATGGGTTATTTCTATAGCGCCGTTTTCGTGAGAAAATCACCTCAAGGGCGCTTGTGGCGATTAAACGATTATAAATAATTGTTATTATTTTTACACCTCTCCAAATTCAGACGGGGGTATAAAAGTGAGACGAAAAGAAGTGTAACCTGTCAAAGTATTGAAATAAAGGTGGATTTCATTGCTGTTAACTTTATTTGGACGTTTTCCATAACAATGTTTATATTGTCTTCCAGGGAAAAGTTGTGCAGCCATCTGCCGGCACGAGCGCAGGGCTACATGTGGTCACAGGTCTTCTCCAGCAGCCTCAACGGCTTCTCCCTCAACTCCCTCTACCGCAAGATGCAGCGCGTCGACAGCCCACTGCTGCTCATCATCCAAGACACAGAGAATAATGTGAGTACCCTCCAATATTTTATTACAATTCCCTAAAGACGTATTTACGGATCTTCCGTCAAGTCATCTATAGCTGTACTTACGGATCTTCCGTCAAGTCATCTACCAGGGGTGTTAGTTGAAGTTTGCCGGTTCTATGATTTGGCATCTATGTCATATTTTTCTATGGACATTAACCTTCAAAAATACACAAGTTACATTCTGCCAAAATAATAGTGTCATAGTTGGTTACCTCAGTGAATATGTCGAGTTTCGTTCCAAGTAAATCGCATTTGCGGCATTCGTTGCTTTTCTTATTTCATCAAAAGAAAAAAGCGGTTGAAGCTCATCGGTTGCTGGTAGAAACTTATGGTGAACATGCTCCAGTGATTAGAATATGTGAGACATGGTTTCGTCAATTTAAAAGTGGAGATTTCGATTTAACAGACAATGAACATCCTGGTGCAACGAAAAAGTTCGAAGACGAGGAATTGCAGGCGTTATTGGATGAAGACCCAACCCAATCGCAACAACAATTGGCCCAAACACTTAATGTGACCCGAGGAGCAATTTGCCAACGTTTAAAAGCCATGGGAAAGATCCAAAAGTATGGAAAATGGGTACCACACCAAATGAACGAGACAAATCGAAAAAACCGCCAAACCGCCTCATACAGCTAAAGTAGTGAACACTCTCAAAGCATTGAATTGGGAAATATTATCGCACCCGCTGTACTCTCCAGACCTTGCCCCGTCCGACTATTACCTTTTCGCATCGATGGGACACTCACTCGCAGAGCAGCGTTTCGCCAATTTTGAAAAAGTCGAAAAATGGCTCGTCGAATGGTTTGCCTCGAAAGAGAATTTTTTTTTTGGAATGGTATCCATGATTTGCCTCAAAGATGGGCAAAATGTATAGAATCCGATGGTCAATACTTTGAATTAAAAAAAATTGAGATTCCCTTGAGAATTAAGCGTTTTCTTTATTGAAAAAACCGACAAACTTAAACTAACACCCCTGGTATAGCTGTACTTACGGATCTTCTGTCAAGTCTTCTGTAGTTGTACTTACAGATCTGTCAAGTCATCTACACCTATACTTTTGTTTTGTTTGTTTTTGTAACTTTATTTAGATGTAAGCAAATTTTCATACATCTAGTAATAAAAAACATATAAGATACATAATAAAATAAATAGAGTCATAAAATTATAATGGAAAGAATACAGTTAATAAAAAAAAAAAGAAATACAGTTACCCCAGTTCAAAAAAAAAATAGGAATAATACGGATCTTCCGTTAAGTCCTCTGTAGTTGTACTTACAGATCTTCCGTCAAGTCATCTATACCTATACTTACGGATCTCCCGTCAAGTCCTCTGTAGCTGTACTTACGGATCTTCCGTCAAGTCATCCAAAACTGTACATACTGATTTTCTTCCAAGTCCTCTAAAGCTGTATTTTTCTTTTATGCGTTACTTACTTTCTTTCTTTACTAACTTAAATTATTTACTAACTTGTTTAAGTTTACTTGCTGTTACTAATATAATTGTGATTGTTTGCAGGTGTTTGGCGCCCTCACGTCGTGCGCGCTGCACCCATCTGAGCACTTCTATGGCACGGGCGAGTCCTTCCTGTTCTCGTTCTGCGCGCGCCGCCCCCCCTCCCCTGCGCACCGCCCCTCCCACACCCCCCTTCCCCAGCCCAGCCTCCCCCTGCCCATCCCTACTCACTTCTCCGACACGGAGGGCCCCACCCGCCCGCCTGCCAACCCCAAGGGGGAGGCGGACCTTAAGACAGAAGGGGAGGGCAAGGGAGACGGAGAGGAGGACAAGGAGGAGCGCGGCTTCCGCGTATGGCAGTGGACCGGAGACAATCTGTACTTCATCCGAGGCAGCAATGATAATATCTCCATTGGAGCCGGAGAGTGAGTGCATTTCTTAATACGTACATACGCAGTAGCGTAATAACCAGTTCCAATAAAAACTAGATCTGGATAATTAGGAGCTCACAACATATTTCCATTGGCTCTATGCTATGCAGTTGGGACTCTTGTGTGGTAATAAAAAAATAAACAAATTTTCCAACTGTATTAAAATACCACTTGAAGAAATCACATTTATTACTTACATGCCCATTTACATATATCTTAATTATGTCTCATCTCATCTTCTTCCCCTTGTACTATTCGGGTCGGGGATCCATTGTCTTCAAGGCGCCTTCAGGCATCTCTGTCCTGTGCTACTTTGTCTTCCATCTATAGTAGACCCAGCCTCTGGGGTTGCTTCTCATTCCTACTTATCTCTTCTAAAATTTCAGATTTATGTCAATATATTATAAAAGAGCCTATTGTAGAGCTCTGTCAGGTTGTTATTCCACATCAGATCTGCCATGTTCTGGTGTGAAATCGAAAAATTCACAAAACATTTGGGGTTAATAGTAAACAATGCAGGAGAATGTATTGTTCTTGATATAATACATGATATCCAAACAATATTAGTAATATTAAAACACAGAAAATATTGTTTGATTGATAACACCATTGATTAGTTAGATTTTAATATGTATTTTGTTTATTTGTAAAAGCGCTAGCTTCTGCATCATATATTTTACTTGGACTGATTTGATTGTAATAACTAATAAGAAACATTTGTTATTTGTTTCAGTGGCAAGTTTGGCATTTGGCTCGATGGGGACCTGTACCAGGGGCGCACGCAGTCGTGCACCACGTACGGCAACGAGCCACTGTCCACGCGCGAGGACTTCATCGTCAAGATCCTCGAGTGCTGGGCCTTCATCTAGGCGGGAGTGCCGGTGCCGATCCACGTTCAAATATTCCTACTATCCCGTGAATTTGGGAATCAAAGAAAATAATATTTTCAACATGCAAAGGAGGCTTAGAATTTTACAGTCGTGAGGCCGCTCGACGGCGCGGTCATTTAACTTGACCGATGAGGATCTATCCATTTATCAGCGGAGGAATTATACGTAGTCAAAGATTTAAATTGCAACGGAATATAATACACAAGAAACGCTCCTTTATTATAGTAACGCACGTCGTGTAGTCAAATGATTAATATTTTGATGTTAATTCTGATATATCTACTGTAGACGTTTTTAGATATGGTCCCGCGAATGTACGTAGGCTGAGAGGACATTGTATCTCTGTCGCTTGTAATTGGAGAGATAGCGTGTGTCCCGTAGCGTTAAGTGTCGTCGGTAGATTTGATGTGACATCCGAGAGTTTGACTGGGACGAGCCAATCGTCGGCATTTTGAGTAATGTAAGTTCATACTAAGATGGATATCGGAAGGAATGGAATCGCGGAAAGATTGTTTACGCTTGTTGAAAGGTGCTCGGCCCTCGAATGAGGTCATTCTAATATTTCCATGTAACGGCGCGACTCTCCCGTATTCGTTTGCAATCTGCGGATATATCCGTTCGATTTACAATCAGGCGGATAGCGGTGTTGTCGCATAAATCGTTAACTTCTTTTCATTTTCGTATTGGGATGTTCGTTTTTATATAATGTAGTGAACCGGCCGCCGCATGTAAAGGCAGGCGGCCATCGTCATTTAGAATTTGAAACATTCCGAATTATTGCACACCCTTCGTGGGACTAATTTTTCTTGTGTCTGATTATTGATAAGGAAAATGGTACATTTGTTTAGAACGCTTCTGATCACCTTTACTTTTAGCATTCACCTATTGGTCACTCTATGTGCTTGCTCGGTTGTTCGCTTTCCTAAAGAATCGCAAGAGAAATGTTGAAAACTTTCGCCAATAGGTTATTTGGGAATCACGATGTGAACTTTCATAAACGATACATTTGAACGAGATTGCGTAATCTAATTCGTAGGTTTTATATTGTCGGGATGTCAATGTATTCTCTCTCCTACACGTATAAACATTTCCATACTTTTGACCAAATTCAATATAACGGCATTGACGCCTTTTGTAACCATCATTTAATTATCAAACGTGTGCATTGATTAGGATTACTTAGGTAAATAAATATATCAGAAATTGCTAGGGTTTCAAAATTAATGTAATCAATTGTTGCAAATGTAGCGTTACTTTCCCCTCTTTTGCGCATTACATTTGAAACAGTACATTTATTACCGCAAAAAACGAAAGCTTTTCGTTCTTTGCGGTCAGTCATTGAAAAAGGATATCACATTTCATATCTTGAATGCATATTAAATTATTAATCGTTTTTTAAAATTTCCAATTTTTTTACTAGACGCTTTATTAAAATCATTTTCTCTCACCGAGAAATTAGTCGACCATCGATTATTCCGAATCGTTTAATGTAAAACGTGTAGATTAATTGAATTTCTCAGTTTTAACGCTTCTAGCCGGAAGAGGTTTAAGTAATAATATAGTATTTGTTATCGGTAAAGAAATAAATTATACGTATTAATGTTAACTGTGCGCCATTCAAAATATCCAATTTGTAAAATCCATCAACCGCTTTGATATGGAGTTCGTAGAGAACAAATTATATACATATTCCTATCAGACAATATTTTATAAGGTCCATTGAAACAGTTTCTAGAAATGCACACATCTTTAGTGTCGATACTATGAACAGAGCTCGACTTCTAGTTTACGATGATAAACTCCCAATCGATTAGCCTAGAGTCGCTTTTGAATGAATAAACGAATAAAGATTAATCTGTCTTTGCAAGAGTAGAAATTCCACATTGTTAAATAAATACATTATTGGGTGTCTACAAAATAAAGCCTTGTATAAAAATTGTCAATTTTAGAGGTGTTAACGATTATTGTGCCGTATTTGTAAGTTCACCGTTTTTATAATTCGTTACGTGCGTACGGGCATTATGATATCTTACTTTCTGTTAACCGTGTTTTGCGGTGCTTTGGCCTGTTTTAAAATGTTCGAAAGATATCCGTAATCGCGTCTAAGCGATTTTAAATCGTTCAATGACCTTTGGGACTCTGTTCTCCCGAAGGATTTGTACCATTTTTACATTGTTACCGCATCAAACTGAAGTTTTTTTTAATTAACACGATGCGTTTATCTCGATTTGTTTCGACTTATCGTGGTCTATGATCCTCGTCTGTCCAACGAGGATTAATTGCACAAGAAACCATCGACAATAACTACCAAGTGAAATTCATACGTTAACAATACTTTATTATGACTTAAGTGCTATTAATTTTTGTTCTTTGCTGATTTTGATTGTTTGTTTTTAAGTATAGCCTTATCCTACAGCTGCATTATTACATATTTGGTTTTGGATTTTCTCAAGAGAATTATATTTTTCTGTTATTGAATTATTAACTATTTTTAATGATTGAATTAATATTTGTGCCATTCTGTCCTTACCAAGTGTGTTCATTTAGCAGTCATTCATTTACTGATCTTAAAATTTCTTTTTTTAAATTTTTCAACTAAACATTAGAATCTTAACCTGATCACACTCAAAATTAGCTGTTTTTGAATTGGATCTACTTGTAGCTTCCAATGGATGAATGAATTCTGCTGTTTTTATTTAATTTTAGAGATTTATTGTGAACTAAATGGATTACATCAACAATAATGGTCAACTAATGAACTTGTCACGGAGCGTTGCGTTTGTTATTCTTGAATTTGTTATTTGTCAGAATGAACCGAGTTTTGCGTCAGTGGAAGTAGTTAAAGCCTCGAGAAGCCTTTGCAAAAAGAAAATATATTTGTATATAATAAAGTTGTGTGATTATCAAAAAGATTTTAAAGATATTATATTAACTTATTGCCTAGTTTTACTTCTTGTTTTTTTTTGCTTATAGTTTAAGTTCTGTTAAGAAAGTGTATTTCCATCAATGATTCGGCGGTGTCACACTCAAACACGCAGCACGTGCGCGCTACACGTGGCATCGGCGCAGTATTATCACCAATGTTCTAAGATCACAATACATGTACGGTGATTGCTTTACGTTCGGTCGGAGCATGCTTGTATATAGTTAAAGCCTAACACGTGGAGTATATGTATTGCATGGGAGACTTGATGGGAGTACCGTAAACACATTAGCACATTGTCATGTAAACAGAAATGGTATCTAATAATGTAATTACTATGTATTGTGTATTTAGTAGAACCGTAGGAACGATATGTAAAGAGTTATTTGGTTGGACACATTTTATATATTGAACTAAGTTCAGCTGGGAGATATATACATTGAATATAAGTGTTTTTGTAGATATCCAATGAGGTAGTTGTGGCGCCGCTCCAAACCTCTCTGGGAATATCAAGCGTATTATATACATAACTCTCGTCTATTCAATTTACTTTATTTGGCATTGTACGGCCAGATGTTTGAGTTCCCTTGAGCGCGTAGTTTATGAAGTTTTGTATATATTCCTTTTACCGTACATACAATCTGTTGTAATGCATAGTTTCCTTGTGTATATTTAAAACCTCCATGGGATCATGTTAATTACTGATTTTACTATATTATAATCTAATTTACTGATTGCGGACAATTTGAGGTCAGTAATATTCCCAGAGGCGTTTGTTCGGAGAGTTTTATGTGAAATATGTATTGAAATAACATTAGCCAACCACAGTACGCTTCTTTTAGAGAGACTCATATTGTTAAACAAATTATTAATTAGTTGTTGAAGTGTATAACTGTTTTATGATTAAGAATTTACCAATATAATCTATTATGTATTTAATTGAAGTATATATTTGTTATTACTAATAGTACTAAAGTTTGAGATGTGCCAAATGTTAGCCGTGCCATCTCGTACCCTGGCCGTCTACACGTACCCCCGGACCACTACTTTCTCCCCCTCTGCAAATAGTTCCCCTCTCGTATCTTCTGCCGCCCGGTCCGCTCTCCAGAATCCTCTTCTTGTCTTATTGTAATCGAAGCGCCTTTATCCGGAATACACTCACACAGAGAACAACGATTTATGCTTAATTGATAATTTAATGTTAAAATATTGTGCTTGTTGATTACGTGTGTGGACCTAACTGTCCTAACTATAGCTGTGTAGCCGCTCTCGGTGTTAGGTGTTGTCCACTTGCCAATTGCAACTAACCGCTTCATAGGAACAAACACTCTCTGAACCAACTCTTCACTCTGCTGGCAGTCCAAACAAACTAAACGTTTAGCGTTATACTTTATTGTCGTTACGTAACCTATATCACGTTTATTTAATGTAACATAAACAACAGCGTAGAAAAATCATGTTTTCATTTTTAAATATTTCATTTTGAAGCGGTAAAGTAATACTGTTTATGAAATGTTTTAATTTACGTTTTCCGCTTTAATTTAAAAAAATAATTCTTTTAAGAAAGAACTGCCAACAGAATTCTTCTTTTAGATGTCATCTCTTTGGACCGCAGTACATTTTCCTTTGAACTGTTGAACATATAACATGGCAACTGACCAATAAAACAGATTTGATCACATATTTTTCATAATGTCGTCATTATACTATAAAAGAATAATGTCTATACTCAGAAACGTTTGTTTTGCAAATAATACAATATTATAATGTAATGATTTAAAAAAAAGGAAACCTATTTAACATATTATCGTACTTTAATGATTATTATGAAGTTTGTTTGTTTGTTTAATTAGTTTGTTTGTTGTTTATCAGCCATATCGTGAGCAAGAAGCAGTAATTTAATAATTATGTAATGTTTGAGTTCAATGATGCTCGCACTCATGTCAATTAGTAGTCAGACTGGTAGAAAGAGGACAAAAATAATAAAAAAAAAAACAGAGCGTCATCTTGTTGTTTTAGAGTAAAAGCGAGACACTATGTGCGGGGAGGGCCAGATTCATAGTATTGCTATGTGCTATTTGCTATTGAACCAAAGATACTTGCTTTCCCTGTCGCCTGGAGGAACTGAAATCTGAAACTTGAAACAAACTCTCCGCAGACCCTAAGTAACTACTAATTCTCACTTCGTCTTTTGCCCAGGAACTAATCTGTTTGCGAAAGGAAAAAGGAGATGAACCATCCCTTATGGGCCTTCCACACGACCGGTTTGCTCGATACTAACTAAGGCCACCGCGTCCAAAGGTTTCGCCATCCGGTCGTCCTTTCCTAAAGTTGGTAGACTTGACTTTAAAACTTTCAACGCGGTGGCTTCGATTAGTATCGGGCAAAACAGTCGTGTGGAAGGCCCATCGGTTGCACACCTTGCAAGGGAAGATTAAGTAATATGATGATAATTCATTGAAGCAAAGTGTACGCATTTGACTAGAGTTGCTTTTTAATTTATCTCCTTTATCCTTTCGCACTCGGAAATCTTTTGCAGATGCTATCAAGAGTATTTTTTATATTTCGTTAAAATCAAAAACGATTTGTTATCGATTTATTTTATTGTGATTGTGTTTTCTTAATATGAATGTGAAATTTAAAATTTTCATCACAATTCGTAAACTTACGGCGATTTCAGTATAATAACTTTTAATAATCACAATATGTTAAACAATAAACGAAGACGTTGCGTGGGTATCCATGATTGTCACATTTTTGGCAATGTGGAAAAGTTAGAGCAAACACCACCAGGTGGCAGCTAACTGTCTTATCAACGAACAATGGTGAACAGCAGCAAAGATTTGTGCGCCTCATCGCTTGTGCAATGTATGGAATCACAAATCGTTTTTGATTCCCGCAATCGCTGCTACCTGTTTTCTCTTGTGTAAATATTTTTTAAGTATCAAAAATTCTAAACAAGATAAAACATCAACCAAATGGATGTGTTCACAACGCTCTTCAGTGGTATATTAATGCTAAAATCAAAGCGTTTAAGTGTTTATCCATCTGGTAGATCGTTTTGCTTAATATTTTGAAGTGCCGCAGGCTGCGGCATGATGTTGGAAAAAGAGATTGTATGGAAAACACCTAATATGCAGAGTATTTCACGTTCCTTCTAGGACGGACGGAGCATTCTTGAATATATAAGAATAAACAACCAGTGTACTGTCTAGTCCTCTGTTATTAATCATGTTAATGGAATGTATGAACATTGGTTTGGATTTTAGTATCTTCTCTTTGATACACGAATATTCCTTATACGGGCTGTCGACACTACCAAAGACATATTCTGAGAGGTGATTAAAAGATTGATTTAAGTCCTGTAGACTTCTCGGCCAGCAAGATGGGAGTACCTATGTATTAACTGCTACGATTCCTTTGCCACCTCGCTTACTCTGCTGTTCATTTGCCGACTGCTAATTGAGTGACAAATGTTAATCAACTTCTAGAATATGTCTTTAGCAGTGTTTCCATCCGGCGTGACCATAAATACTTGAAGATATCTCATTTTATTGTTTCGTCTAGGCCATACAATGCTCATAACATTTCCCGACTTTCTGCGTATATGATCTGGTCCCCTCTCCTGCATTAGAAGTATATGTAAGTTATTTGATGAAAATATATAATTATAAATATATATTATATATTGCAAATAAAATAAAAAATCATATTAATTCTCTTGTTTTATTTTTTGAAATTTTTTATGTACTTATCAAAATCACATTTTTACACTTTCGGCTTTTTGTTTTTTTTTGTAGCCAAACTTACTAAACCTCCAAATTAAATTTAATTTAATTAATAATTAATACTACGTCAAGAAATATAAATTTCAGTAGAATACATACCTAACCGATATTAATTCAATTTAATGTAAAACTAATTCACTCAAATTTCCTACACGGTACATACCAATAGTGTGCCATGACTTTTTTCCAATTTTCCAGAACTAGGCTATTTATACAACCGAAATCTCTTTTTTTTTAATCCAACCTTTTCCATTGAAAAGGATCTCGGAAGTTTATTTTTTCATATAAAAAGTTTTTTCAGCTAAAAATTCCAACCAAAAACATTTTGCTTGGGAAAATTGCAAATATCAGATAAAAAAGCAGCTATGCCCCGACACAATATTTTAAATAATTTCTGCATTCCTTTTTATGTACCTATGTAGCAGTGGCATCCATCTATAAAGGCTAAAAAGCTGTGCCAATCTTAGAAAAACAAACCATAAGACGAAATTATAGGAAATTTTTTAAAAGGTGACAAATCTTATCTAAGTATATACTCTCCGTGAATTTGGTAAGGAACTTAAATGCTCATTTATTCATTTGTCTATAACAATTAGCGGGAGATAATAATAAAGTACCCATTTTCAAATATTCAATGCGCAATTCATACCCGAACTTGAAAAACTACACACAGCCTACCTTTGGTTATAGACCAATGTACGTCACTGATAGGTAGGTACAAATTCTAAGCATTTTACACTATTAATGTCATATCATTTTTCATGGCAAATGGGTATTATAATTCAATTAAAATCTATTTTAAATCACAAAATTTTTAGATTCTTAAAATAATTGTTATGCAGCGATAAGTACCTACCTAAGCACTTTTTTTATAAACCTCCAAGAACTTAATTCGAGGAAAAGATTTGTTATGAAATATCTATTTCATTATTCAAATCCCACCGTTGAAAGAAGCGTCAATTAATTGATAATCCGTCCAACCTTGAACCAACTCCTCTATTTGAACCCTAGCACAACCAGTGTATTAAAACAAATTTATTTAAAATTATCACTTAAAATAATATAATACGTTTCTTAATGGCAAATAATTTACTTTAAAATTTATTGAAAATTCAATCAGCCTTCCACAGCTTTTTATTAGAATTTCTTTCGACAATGGCGATGGATTCGCTAATGTTGCTGAATTTTGTTTCTCTACTTGCGACGGGCAAGTCTTCTTGCTTTTTTCCTCCTGTGACTTTCTGCTGCGGCTTGCAGACTAGTTTCTTGATATTTTGGAATGGTAAGTCAAAGAGAAGAGTCAAAACCATCGAGTAAAACAGCACGACTATTAGTTCTTTCATGTCAACCTGGAAAAATAAGAATTCCAATAAATAATTTGAAGAAAAACTTGAGCAAATCCTTCATCCCAATTATCCGCAAGACTGCTGGACGATAAGATAACCAACTAACAAACCAAGATGCTATTTCTCCACAAGGGTAGGCAGAGAGGATGAATTGCCACACAAATCTGTCCCGGTACACACTCCTTTTATGTGATACCGCTCAAGATCACTAACTGCCCAGAGCTAGTGGAACTACTCGTATATATGGCAACACCATTTGGGGAATATTCCTACTTACTTCTTTCATACTCCAATTATTATTTTACCATACTCCTTTGTATAAGTAACTACGAGATAAATGTATCAACATGTAACAGCCTTCTTGGTGTCAATAAAAAATAAATATACATATTTTGAGGGCTGATTGAAGTAGGAAAAGAAAGAAGGAGACGAAGAAAACTTGTATCAAATATTTTCATTTCTAGAAATATTTCGATTCTGTGGCTCCAAATAAATTTAAAACTCTCTGCTGATTAACTTGCTCCGTTTTCAATACAAATTATGTTTATGGGTAGGTTACACATAGCCAGTTTCAAGGATAATGATATGTAGTATATATTAGAATCATTCTGCGTAAACTCTATAGGTTCTGTAGCGATAAGCCTTTAAAGGTATTTAATATCCGGGACGTACACAAAAACTTAGAAAGTCTTTAAAAAATGTATGTATATAAATATCACCAAAAGAATCTCTTTGTCCCGAGGAGCAATACATCATCAAAAGATATCTGGGACCAAAAATATATAATAAAATCCCCCCAGAAATAACATTAAAACCTGCAAAACATCATAAATTGGTTCAATGATGAACAAATGGTTAATTAGCTTGGGTAGAAGAGTCTGAATTTATTCATACCTATTATTCATAAAACAGTTGGCAGATAGATTGACGAAAGGCAATAATAGCACTTACGTGTACAGATAAAAATTATTTTCAGTTCTATATATATTCGTAATTGTAATTAGTTATTACATAATATTGTGGTTATTAAATCCCTCGACTCCGCTGAAAATGACCTAAATGCTAACCTAACTGTCATGAAACAATACTTCTCTGACTGGAAATTAAAAGCAAACGCAACAAAAACAGTTGCAGCTGCTTTCCACCTAAGCAACTCGCGTGCAAGTGCCACGCTTAATGTACAGTTTGGAGGAGGTACCGTTATTCATGAAAGTAGTCCTCGGTATCTTGGTGTAACACTGGACAGAAGCCTGACGTATAGATGGAAAATGTTCGCAAGAAGAAAAATAAATTATTACTCGTATAAATATTAGAAGACAACTAGCTGGGGTTGCGACGCAAACACCCAGCGAATATCTATGATTGCCTTGGTCTACTCGGTAGCAGAATATTGCGCTCCAGTATGGGTTAGAAGTGCACACACACACAGAAGATCGACGTGCAACTAAATACTGCGATGCACTTCCCTCCACCCCACTACAATGGCTCCCTGTCCTCTCGAATATCGTACCACCCACTATAAGACGAGAGATAGCAACCCTTGGGGAATACAAAAAGGCTTCTATCACAATACTCCCTTGAAGAGTCGTGGCAAACTCAGTGGCAGACCACGGACGTGAAAAACAAGCACCTTGTTGTAGACCCTACTATTAAATCGCCAGGGTTCTCTCTCCCTCGGAAGACGTGGACCTCATTAAACCATATCCGGTGCAGTCACAGCCGTTGTGCGTATATAATACATAAATGGGGCCTAAAGGATTCCGAACTTTGTGAATGTGGACATATTCAAACAACAGAACACATCATAGAAGAATGTCACTTTCATCAGTATCCCTATGGTACTTCTGTGCTGAACCAAGTTACTCCCGATGCCGTCGACTAGCTGAATAACCTTAGCATCCGACTATGACCTCCGCCATATGAAGAAGGAGAAAAGTTATTAAAAAATAAAATAAAAAAGTTGTAACTAAACCACTGTCTTGAGAAAAGTGATAAGTGCCGTCTACACGTGCAAAACAGCACGACAATAGCCCCTACCTAACTATAAGCATGCGCGGTGTGGTGGTGGCTACTTTACCAACAACTGTATTGTCAACACGCAGATAATTACTAAAAATTAACTAAACAATTTAGTTGCCACTTATCGCTGTCCTTGCTACTAGCTATGACTAACCTATCCATTAGCGAATATTAGGTATATTCTATAAAAAGCTATAAACCCTAAGATTTGTAACTCTTTTTAGGGATTGTAAAAAGTTGTTTGTTTTCAGCTTACCATGTGGCCGATGAAGCTGTAGGTTTCCGGGTTCCTGGTGATGCCGACGTAGTAAAAGAAGACAGGGAACTGAGTGAGATACACAGTGTAGCTCAGTCGCGTCCAGATCAGGAAACCTTTCCAACAGAATATCCGTCCAACGAAATCTGTAAATATGCATAGCATTATCACTCTATGAAAATATAACTAAGTTGCACCTTACTGCAATGTTAATTTATTATTGAGTATGGTATCATAGCATAGGGGGGAGGGGGGGGGGGGTGGTATTTCATCTGCACTAGACCCATTCATAAAGGCATAGAAAACGATTATAAATATAATCCTTAAGCTACCTCTAATTACAGACTCTAACTCAATATTTAATATAATGTATTTGACGTTCGGCAGATATACGCTTACTAGAAATACGAATATTTTTTTTTTCCAAATTCCTGAAACTCAAACTGCTTTTGGGCCATAGAATTTTGGTACTTTGCCACAAAAATTTTCAACATTCTCCCAGATAGCATCAAAAAATCTTCAAACATAATGTAAAAATCAGATTAAAAGTGATGATAGGGCCTTTACAGGTGCACTCACCCAAATTCGAGGCTATTTATTTAGCTATTTACTGAAAATATCTTATTATAAGTGTATATTCATAGGTATTATATGCAAAATAACTGCCTCAAAACAGGCTAGCTTAGTGAAGCGGGTTACGCCAAACCTCAACTAATGCATAGTAATAACTATGCATTTCTGTTGTTTTTTTTTTTAATATGAATACCGCACAAGAGTTCCAACTGCTCCCAACCATCTGGAGCTAGTGAGACTATGGCATCCCCAATTGGGGAATGTTGTGAGGCTGAAGGTATTGGGGAGGGGGAAGGAGAAGGGGAGGAAGAAGGTGAGGAATACCTGGCTATTCAGATCTGGTCACCAAACACGGCTAAAAGCCATTTCAAGCCATGTTTCAATTCTGAATGGTGGTCTTTCACCAGGGCGATACTGAGAGTATCTTACACTCTGGAAGGTGTGCAAATACACTATATATTATTTTTTCACCGCCCCGGGAACCATTCATTGGATAACCAACACCTCTGCCGTAGGTCACCCCGAGTGGTTCACTACAGCAGTTGACTTAATAGAGGTGCCAGTTGAAGGATTCCCCTTTACAACTTCAGCCAGACTCTCTCGATCCTTCACCTTGCACCACAGTGAGAGGGATGGATTAATATGTCCATCACTCCTAGACACACTCCCAGATTCCTACCCACCCCTCAAACCTTTTTCTTTCCAAGAACTTCCTCACCTTCCTTTCCTTAAAAAGACCCTCCCCAAAGATGACATAGTCGTTGAGATAAATTATTTTCTCCTGGGCCTCCTGTGTAGAGTTAATATAATTTATTTTTTTTTAAATGCGCATAGCATTGAGGACACGGTTTATTCATGCGCATAGCGACACAAATGTTAATATTTTTTGACTGGTTAGTTGGTTAGTTGACAAATTCGTCGGATTCCCATCCAGGCGCCATGGGTTTAATTCCTCTTCTGGCTAAATCCTCCATCACGACACAAGCAACACGCTTAGTACCGTTGGTATAATATACACTGTGGATCACTTCTATAGTTTTGTCTATGGGACATAACTTCAGACAGTTATTTGTTAAACCGGTGTCAACCGCAATGGTCAATAAATCTACTTTACATTTACAACACCTCAATACAACAAGTACGATGGAAGTAGGAATTTTTCAAAAAAAATTTTGGATTATTTGTAACTGAGAAAGTTTGTCTTTCTTTAAAAAAATCACCAGCACTACAACACTTGAGAATACTTACTGTTATATCCATGGTGCTGCGTGTACACGATCCAGCCGAAGAACATGCACCAGGCGATGGGCGTGAAAGCGGCATAGCACGCGGCCGGCAGCGCGCTGTACTGGTAGCCCATTCGCCCCATCCCCGCCGGGGAGAGGAAGGCAAATAGGAAGAGCAATAGGCAGGAGGACCAGCCTAGCTTTAGCTGGAACTGTAATACAATATAAAGGTTTTTATTTAAAAGAAGTGAATTATAATATTTTTAAAGATCTAAAAAAACCAATGAGATTCATTGTGATTATAGAATGATACTAAATAGCTTATTATTATAGATTCTTTAACCATTCCCCTGTGATGTTAGAAAATAAACTCAGTGTACAGGGTAGGTCCATATATTATTTAGAGTTTGTGGGTTTTATGTTACAAAAATGAATAGATTATATTTATTGCCTATGTAAATCATTATATTAATAGTACATATCGTGGATATACTGGCAAAATAGGTTAAGGCAGTATAACCACCCGGCAGAAATTCGTTTTTCACTCAAAATAGGTTATTGCGCTCGGCGAGACGTGGCGACACCAGTGAGCTTATAACCTGCCGTATCGACGTATCCTATTACAGTGTGGTTCCGATGAAATTATTGATGAATTCTCGGTTCCACCATTTTTACCGAATAAGTTATCATTTGGGTTTTGGGCATGGAAGTGCGTAAACATGAAAAGGAAAATAACCAAAAATATAGCATTATGCATCTACCGTGATTTATTTTATTCAGAGTGAGCAATAATATGTACCTACATTCTTAATGGAAAAGCAGGAAGATACAATTTTTGTTGTTGTTAATTTTACAAAAACTAAGCGAAACTAAAAAGAAAGTTTTTGATTTGATAACAAGTATTTATAATTTCTTCAAAAGATTGGTATTCACTTTATGTATTATATATATTACTGATGAAGAAAGCACTGCTTTCGAAACTGTGTATATTAATAAAGTGGTGAATACTAAGTAATTTTTTTTTATTCATTTAATAAATATTTATATTATAAAAACATAAAACACATGATAATAAATGTTATCATTATTAAAAAAAAAATATAGACAATTGAAAACGCCATACTTTAACGCTTTATGTTCGCCTCTTGGATTTTAGATTGGGACTTTTAACATTATATCTATTGATTCCCGCTGTAATAATCCGTGAAATAAATAATAGTCCAGTAATTTGAAATATCGGAGCTTGCATCAAATGAGGTAATTATGGTTTTTTGGTATATTGTATATTAGCGGTGGGCGAAGCGGTTCGGTTTAGTGAGCCGGATCACTAAATCAGCTCTTTGTAGCGTACCGGTTCGGTGATCCAGCTCGATTGAACGACGGTTGTCGTCCCCCCGCACCATGCCCTGTCCCTCGCTCCCTTGGCCCTCCTAAAGACGTCCTTAAGACGCTCTTATACGATACTTTTTTCGTCCAGTTTTCACGTGGATTGTCTTTACAGAATAATATAGATCCATCATAGCACTTGAGATTAAAAGACGACAGAATTTGAACACAGAATCATTTGAAATGATAGATCATACCTAAATTATATTTATCCGCAATCCAAAATCAAAGATGGCACCATAAAGTTTCAATATATCAGTGCCTACTTGAAATCATTCCTAGTGATATATTACATGTAAACCTGCCCCAAGCCGCAATCCAAAATCCAAGATGGCACCATAAAGTTCCAATATATCAGTGCCTACTTGAAATCATTCGTAGTGATATTTTACATGTAAACCTGCCCCAAGCCGCAATCCAAAATTCTTATAAGTTATTGCTAAATAACAAAATACTAACGTACCTACTAATACAAAAGAAAATATAAGAGAAATCTGTCTGCAGATAAATATTTAAATGAAATTAAATTAGGGTCACAACCTTCCCGTGGTTTCCGGACACTGTGTATAAAAGGTAATTTAAGCATGTATGCCGGGTACTTACTTGTACTATTTGCTTCTCTATGTATATTTTTTACCATTCCTCATTTATTGTAATGTATTTCTCTGTAATACATACTGCCAAAGTAAGTAAAAACACATTATCTTCCTTGAAACTCTCAGTGTCTAAAGTGTATGACTATGAGTATAAGCGTATAACTGTTTTATGGAGACTGAAAAATAAATAATTAAATAAATAGTATCTTAGTTTATACCCCTGTGAGCCTGTTGGCAGGACTGTGCCTCAGAAGCACCCCCAGCAAGAGCCCCATGATGTAGACTGTGGCTCTGTGGGCCGGTAGGATGTACATGTAGTTTGCCGTCCTGAAGAGCTGACTGACTCTATGGATGACAAAAAAAACATTGAAGTAGATAATAACTAACTAACTAACTAAGTAGATAATACATATTAACAAATCTCAATTAAATATAAAACTGGGACTCGAACCCCAATCTTGTATCTTATCGGGACAACACTCCCAAATGAGCTATTGAGAACTAATTTTTTTTTTTTTCTTCATCTTCATTGATCTTGTATTTCAATTTAAGAATTACTAATATTATCCTCAATTTATTCTAATATTTTTGGTTGGTATCTTTTTGTATGATTGCAAAGTTCTTCCGAATATATTAGCAACCATATAGTTTATCAGATATGCCCATTAGATTTTTATTTATATGAGATATATACTCGTAAGTCATACATTTTCAGTCTAGAATGTATATTCAATTTTATTTAAATAAATTATTGAAGTTTATAAACCTCATTGTAATATTTAATCATTGAAAAAGATAAAATTAACAATTTTCAATGATTTTGTTTTTTTTTTTTTATTTATTTATTGTGTTTAAGTTTAATATGCAGAACTCTATTTTTATTTAAAGTTTTTAAAATTTAATAATTACTATAGTTATTTAATTTTAAAAAATAAATAAAAATTTTACATGAATTTTTTACAAGTATTGGGGAGGGGAAGGAAAAGGGTAAGAGGAAGGTGGGGAAACATCTGGTTATTCAGATCTGGTCACCAAACACGGCTAAAAGCCATTTCAAGTAACGTTTTAATTCTGAATGTGGTCTTTCACCAGGGCGATACTGAGAGTATTTTCCACTCTGGAACGTGCGCAAATATACTATATATTATTTTTAAATGAATTAATTGTGAAACAGCACAATTAATTAAATAAAAATTACTTGCGCATGCTGGGATTTGAACCCGCGACCTTCGGATTCCTAGTCGAGAGCCTTACCCCTCGACCATGGAGGCCATTATTATTATTTATAAAAAAGTCTGCTAGGTAATTATTATTATGCGTGACAGCTGTTTCGTCTTCCGAAGGCATTATTAAATTGTGAAGAAGTCACTTACAGACGATCTATTTATATTATTTCTATGTAGGTACTTATAATGAACCACAGAATGTTCTCACCTTCTTTGTTGAAATTCATCCAGTTCAACATTCCTCGTGGTAGACTCAGAAACAATGAATTGCTTTTCCTCAATCAACACTACTAATTATGGGTACCATTCTCCACTGTCCAGAATGTCGAGACTTGTTAACTCAAGCCAGGACCTTGAAATTTTTGGTTCCAGTCAAAATGATTTTTGTCAGGCTTTACGAAATTAGAACTCGAAGATTATCATTTAAGGTCGATTCACATCTACCAGCAACGCGCAGTGCAGACAAGCAAAGTGGCAGGCACGGCGAAATTAGTTGCTTACATTATCTATGAACACATTCATGCACGGCGTAATGTGAATACTCCCTTCTGTTCCGTGCCTGCCACTGTACGTGTCTGCACTGCACGGTGCCGGTAGATGTGAATATACCTTTAGAATGCCTAAAATCATGAACTCTACCAAAACCTTGTTTAGGCTTTGACTTGAATGTTCTCTCAAATGTATATTTTGGTTCTATTTTTGTCATTGCTTCATTCATGTATTATGTATGTGCTGTTCTTTTTCTGTAGCTCTTATTTATTTCATTTTGTGTTATGTATTCTGTGTAATTGGACAATGGTCCATCAATAAAAAAATGAGAATAAAATAAAATGATGAAATAAGAAATGATTTAAAACTTACGATGTTCCAAAGTACACAAAGTTAGCCAGCTCCATAGTATAGGAGACGTAGAATCGTGCGGCCGTTGAGAGCAGTGCGAGCACGACGAGGATTGTGACGCTCTTCTTAAGATGGTTGGGCCGCGTGGCGAGCCATAGCGCGATGGGCACGCCAAATA